>JAHHZJ010006939.1:0-13951 GCA_021437245.1 Aegilops speltoides | reverse complement strand
TTTGGAGGGCCCAAGATACCTCCGCAATGGGTGACAAAACCTAATCTCGAATCGCCAACCCAACATCCGCCTTTGGAGACACAGGTACTCCTTTATAATCACCCGATTCTTGTGGCGTTTGGTAGCACCAAAGTGTTCCTCCGTAAAGGAGTTGCATAATCTCATAATTCAGGAACATGTATATGTCATGGATAAAAGCGGTAGCAACATACTAAACGATGGTGCTAAGCTAATGGAATGGGTCATGTCAATCGGATCATTCTATAATGATGTGACCTTGTTAATCAAATAACAACTCTTTGTTCATGGTTAGGAAACATAACCATCTTTGATTAACAAGCTAGTCTAATAGAGGCACACTAGTGACATATTGTTTGTCTATGCATTCACACATGTATCATGTTTCCGTTAATACAATTCTAGCATGAATGATAAACATTTATCATGAAATAAGGAAATAAATAATAACTTTATTATTGCCTCTAGGGCATATTTCCTTGCCTCCCACTTGCACTAGAGTCAATAATCTAGATTACATAGTAATGATTCTAACACCCATGGAGTCTTGGTGTTGATCATGTTTTGCTTGGAAGAGGCTTAGTCAAGGGTCTGCTACATTCAGATCCGTATGTATCTTCAAATCTCTATGTCTCCCACGGACTAAATCCCGGATGGAATTAAGGCGCCTCTTGATGTGCTTGGTCCTCTTGTGAAATCTGGATTCCTTTGCCAAGGCAATTGCTCCAAATTGTCACGAAGATTTTCATTTGACCCGATGCACTAGGTATGACACCTAGATGGATATGAACTCCTTCATCCGGCTCCTTCATTACGCTTCGGTGCTATGTACTCCGCTTCACATGTAGATCCCGCCCGACGCTTTGTTTAGTGCACCAACCGACCTCCTCCGTTTAGTGTAAATCGATCCGGTCGCGATTTAGAATCGTCCGGGATCGTTGTCAAAGCTTGCATCAACGTAATCCAATGAGCTCTTTGTCACCTCCATATCGAAACATATCCTTAGTCCTTTTCGTATTTCAGGGATGTTCTTGACGTCATGATCCCTCTGATTACTTTGGTACCTCCGCTAAGCTTATAGCAAGGCACACATCGTCGCAACCAATTGCATACATGATAGAGCCTATGGCGAAGCATAGGAACATCTTTCATTTTTCTCTATCTTCTGCGGTGGTCGGGCATTGAGTCTTACTCAACTTCACACCTTGTAACAAGGCAAGAACCCTTTCTTTGCTTGATCCATTTTGAACTTTTTCAATTTTTGTCAAGGTATGTGCTTTGTGAAAGTCCAATTAAGCCTTGATCTATCTTTATAGATTTTGATGCCCAATATGTAGCACTTCACCGAGGTCTTTCATTGAAGAACTCTTATTCAAGTATCCCTTTATGCTATCGGAAAATTCTATATCATTCCGATCGCAATTCATCTACATATAATATCGAAATGCTCTGAGCTCACTCACTTTCTTGTAAATCAGCTTCTCCAAAAGTTCAATGAACTAAATCTTTGATCACACTATCAAAGCGTTTATTCCAACTCCGAGATGCTTGCACGTCCATAAATGGATCGCTGGAGCTTGCACACTTTGTTAGCTCCCTTTGGATTGACAAAACCTTCGGTTGCATCATATACAACTCTTCTTCCAAATCCATTCAGAATGCGTCTTTACATCCATTTGCCAAATTTCATAATCATAAAATCGGCAATTGCTAACATGATTCGGAGACTTAAGCATCGCTCTGGGTGAGAAGGTCTCATCGTAGTTAACCCCTTGAACTTGTCGAAAACCCTTTGTGACAAGTCGAGCTTTGTAAACGATAACATTACCGCGCCGTCTTCTTCTTGAAGATCCACTTGTTTTCTATTGCTTGCCTACCTCGGCAAGTCAACCAAAATCCATACTTTGTTTTCATACATGGATCCCATCTCAGATTTCATGGCCTCAAGCCATTTTTGGAATCTGGGCTCACCATCGCTTCTTCATAGTTGTAGGTTCATCATGATCTAGTAGCATGATTTCGAACAGGATTACATCCACTCAAGGCGGATCTTACTCGGTTGATCTCGAGGTTCTGAGTAGCTTGATCTCAAGTTTCATGATCAACATCATCAACTTCCTCACTATTTTGTGTAGATGTCTCGAAACGGTTTCTGCGAAAACTACTTTCAAGTAAGGGAGAAGGTACAATTACCTCATCAAGTTCTACTTTCCTCCCACTCACTTCTTTGGAAGAAACTCCTTCTTAGAAAGGATCCATTCTTAGCAACAAAAGTCTTGCCTTCGGATCTGTGATAGAAGGTGTACCCAACTGCTCCTTTGGGTATCCTATGAAGACACATTTCGATTTGGGTTCGAGCTTATCGGTTGAAGCTTTTCACATAACATCGCATCCCCAAACTTTAAGAACGACAACTTTGGTTTCTTGCTAAACCATAGTTCATAAGGTGTCGCCTCAACGGTTTTGACTGTTCTATTCGGGGAATCGGCTGCCTCTAGAGCATAACCCCAAAACGATAGCGGAAATCTAGAGACATCATAGATCGCACCATATCTAGTAAAGTCCGACAGCGTTCGGACACACCATTCGTGTGGTGTTCCGTGGCGGAGTTGCAAACTATTCGCATTGTTTCAAATGTAGACCAAACTCGAATTCAAATATTCACCTCCCGATCGATCGTGAAATTTAATTTTCTTATTACGATGATTTTCAACTTCACTCTAAAATTCTTGAACTTTTCAAATGTTTGACTTATGTTTCATTAAGTAGATATACCCATATTGCTAAATCATCTGTGAAGGTGTGAAAATAACGATATCCACCCGAGCCTCAACATTCATCGGTCCACATACATCAATGTATGATTTCAACAAATTTGTTGCTCTCTCCATAGTACCGAGAACGGGTTTAGCATCTTGCCCATGAGGCACGGTTCAAGTGCCAAGTGATTCATAATCAAGTGACTCCAAAAGTCCATCAGATGGAGTTTCTTCATGCTTTACACCGATATGACCTAACGGCAATGCCACAAATAAGTTGCACTATCATTATCAACTCTGCATATTTTGGTTTCAACATTATGAATATGTGTATCACTACTATCGAGATTCATCAAAAATAGACCACTCTTCAAGGGTGCATGACCATAAAAGATATTACGATATAAATAGAACAACCATTATTCTCGATTTAAATGAATAACCGCTGCATCAAACAAGATCCAGATATAATGTTCATGCTCAAGGGCACCAAATAACAATTATTTAGGTCTAAAACTAATCCGAAGGTAGATGTAGAGTGGCGTGCCGACAATCATCACTTTGGAACCATTTCCACGCGCATCGTCACCTCGCCCTTGCCGAGTTGCAACCGTAGTCCCCTGTTTGAGTTGCAAATATTAGCAGAACCAGATTAAATACCAGTTCTCGAGCTCTAGTAAGGTACACCAATAACATGTATATCACATATACCTTTGTTCACCTTGCCATCCTTCTTATCCGCCAAATACTTGGGGCGCCGCTTCGGTCTCCTTGGGTAAAGCACTCGTTGGTTTAGGTCTGACTTGGGTTTTTCTCGGCAAACCTTTTGGTTTTTCTTGAATTCCCTTCTTCCCTTTGCCTTTCTTCTTGAAACTAGTGGTCTTATTGTCAACACTTGATGCTCCTTCTTGATTTCTATCCGACCTTTAGCATTCGAAGAGCTTATAGTTTTACTAATTGCATATTATAGTTCATCACAAGCCTTTGTAGTTTGGTGGCTGATTGAAGAATTTATCAATGACACAATCATCCAAGATTCTCCCCTTGAGTCAAGTGATTTAATACCGAATTTTGAGTATGTGCTCAAAGGAACTATTTCCTCCATCTTGCAGCTATAGAACTTATTGGAACTTCATATCTCTCAATCCGGGCATTCTTTGGAATATTTAACTCTCGAACATCTCATATGCTCCATGGCGTTAAACGCGTTGAAGGGTTTCTAAGCCGTAAAACATGGCAACGAACATAAGTAGTCATGCTTTGCTTCGACGTTTTAACGTGCTTCATGGGCTGGCACCTAGCGGTGTCCGGGGCGTAACTCTTAAACCAAAATGAGGATAATCCTCGGTTCGGACCCTCCTTAAATTCTACCATCATCTTTCAACTTTGCTTTCTCAAGGCGATTAAAATTCAACGGAACAACGACGAGCCATCTATCTACAATCAAACATAGACAAGCAAGATACTATCGTACTAAGTTCATGATAAATTTAAGTTCAATTAATCATATCTTAAGAACTCCACTTAGATAGACATCTCTCTAGTCATCTAAGTGATCACGTGATCCAAATCAACTAAACCATAACCGATCATCACGTGAAATGGAGTAGTTTTCAATGGTGAACATCTTATGTTATCATATCTACTATATGATTCACGCTCGACCTTTCGGTCTCCGTGTTCGAGCCATATCTGCATATGCTAGGCTCCAAGTATAACCTTGAGTATTCTGCGTGTGCAAAACTGGCTTGCACCGTTGTAGATGGGCGTAATCTTATCACACGATCATCACGTGGTTATGCAGGCACGACGAACTTTGCAGCGTGCATACTCGGGGAGAACACTTCTTGATAATTTAGTGAGAGATCATCTTATAATGCTCCTCAATCAAAGCAAGATAAGATGCATAAAGATAAACATCACATGCAAATCAATATAAGTGATATGATATGGTCATCATCCTTGTGCCGTGATCTCCATCTTGCCCATCATGATCACCATCGTCACGTGCGACACCTTGATCTCCATCGTAGCATCGTTGTCGCTCGCCAATCTTATGCTTCTCATATCGCTACGCTTAGTGATAAAGTAAAGCATTACAGCGATTGCATTTCATACAATAAGCGACAACCATATGGCTCCCCGATTGCGATAACCGGTTACAAAACATGATCATCTCATACAATAAAATATAGCATCAGTCTTGACCATATCACATCACAACATGCCTGCAAAAAACAAGTTAGACGTCCTCTACTTTGTTGTTGCAAATTTTACGGTCTGCTACGAAGCAAAACCAATTCACCTCCATCAAAACCACAATGATACTTCGTCAAATAGACTCCGTTTAACCTTCTCAAGGAGGGCGAGCCCTCAGTTCAACTAAAGTGAGAGAAACACCCACAGTCACCTTTAAAAGCGAGTGCTCGTGGCGGTGAAACCAGTCTCGCGTAAGCGTCGCGTAATGTCGGTCGGGCTTCATCTCCAATACCGCTGAACCAAAGTATGACATCTGGTAGGTAGTATGACTTATCGCCCACAACTCACTTGTGTTCTACTCGTGCAAAACATCAAACCATAAAACCCTAGGCTCGGATAACACGTGGGACGAGTAATTTCAAAAATTTCCTTGCATAAGATCATGTGATGCATAGCGAGAGGGAGAGTGTTGTTCTACCCTCGTGAGACCAAGGCGAGCGATCGCGTAGAGGAGGTAGTCGTACGTTCTCCTCGCGATCCGCCGATCGCGCGTTCTCGCGCCCGAGTTCTTGACACACGTACACTCGATGGCGTCCTCGGGCTCCAATCCGGTAGAGCCGGGAGGAGAGTTTCGTCAAACGGGCGTGGTGGCGATCTTGATGTTCTCTGCAGGCGCCTAAGCTGCGACGATATGACCGAGGTGGAATATGGTGGAGGGGGCACCGCACAGCTAAGAGCGATCCGAGATCAACTTGTGTGTTCTAGGGTGCCCCCCACCGTATATAAAGGAGCAAGGGGTGCGCGGCCCTAGGGAGCCGGAGTCCTCTCCCAGGAGTGGACTCCCACCTAGTTGGAATAGGATTGGGGGGGAAGAGGGAAGACGCCTCTCTTGTCCTATTGGGACTAGGGGAGGGCGGCTCCCGGCCCTTCCTCTTTCTCCCTCGTGGCCACTAAGGCCAATAACCCCGGGAGGTTCAGTAACCCGGTGTTCAATCCGATTTCACCGGAACCATTCGAACTCCAAAATAGGCTTCAATATATCAATCTTTATGTCTCGACCATTTGAGACTCCTCGTCATGTCGTGATCACATCGGACCAACTTCTTGTACATCAAAATACATAAACTCATAATATAATCCATGAAACCTTAAGCGTGCGGACCTACGGTTAAAGAACAATGTAGACATGACCGAACCGTCCGGTCAATAACCAATAGCGGGACCGGATGCCCATATTGGTTCCTACATATTTCTGAAGATCTTTATCGGTTCGGACCGCATAACAACATACGTTGTTCCTTTGTCATCGGTATGTTACTTGCGAGATTGATCGTCGGTATCCAATACCTAGTTCAATCTCGTTGGCAAGTCTCTTTACTGTTCGTAATACATCATCTCACACTAACTCATTAGTTGTAATGCTTGCAAAGGCTTATGATGTGTATTAGAGAAGCAGATACCTCTCCAGAATCGGAGTGACAAAACCTAATCTCAAATCGCAACCCAACATCTTCCTTTGGAGACACCAGTACTCCTTTATAATCACCCATTCGTTGTGCGTTTGGTAGCACCAAAGTGTTCCTCGTAAGCAGGAGTTGCATAATTCATAGTTACGGAACATGTATATTCATGGATAAAGCGGTGCAACATACTAACGATGGTGTGCTAAGCTAATGGAATGGGTCATGTCAATTAGATCATTCTACTAATGATGTGACCTTGTTAATCAAATAACAACTCTTTGTTCATGGTTAGGAACATAACCATCTTTGATTAACAAGCTAGTCTAGTAGAGGCAACTAGTGACATATTGTTTGTCTAGCATTCACACATTATCATGTTTAAGTAATACAATTCTAGCATGAATGATAAACATTTATCATGAAATAAGGAAATAAATAATAACTTTATTATTGCCTCTAGGGCATATTTCCTTCAAATAATCTGGTTTTCTTCCTGATTATGCTGAGGTCATATTGTGAAGAATTCGCAAATTGGCGCTTGACCCATTTACATTCGTCAACCTTCGATGAAGGCGGGAGTAACTCACGATCGATCATCACCACTGAGTCTTGTGGCTTGAGGCTGTTTCTTGGTGGAGGTATTTGCGGCGGTATCATGCGTGGAGAATCATCATTGGTGGAGTAAGATGCAGCTTTGCAAAGCGACCATCCAATGGATGAGTGCCTTCATCAATTACCTCTGCCTTGCCCTTGTCATCGGATGATGAAATTGGTAACAGGACTTCAATGGGCAGAAGCCCATGATTGAGTGTCACCTTGTAGTTCGGTGAAGATCTTGCCATGAATCTCATGATCCAAGGCCATATGGCTTCGCTCAAAAGGTGACATTGCAATTGGCGAGTCCTCATGAAGAAATCATGGAAGTTAGCGGAGCCATGAATGATATTGAAAAGCATGTTCTTCATGATGCCACGACGTCTTCATCATTTGAGTCGTGGCCTTTGATGGACTCATAGTCTTCGTCAAGATTCGTACACATCGAGGCAATATAGCAAATCCTTGCGAGGAATTTGGTTGAGGGCTTGGCCGCAGCTTCATCGTCTTGCATGAAGTGATCAGACATTCACGTTCATTATAGAGGCAGGCGATTCATGGGGAGGATCAAGAGGAAGGACCGAAGCAATTGGTTGTTGGTGCCTTGTAGTGAGTATTTTCAGTCATCAATCCGAACCCATGAGTTGATGTCTTGACATCTCCGGTGATGTGCAAGGTGGCATAGAAGCGAAGAATGAGTTCTTCATTCAGTCACATATTCGGTCGTGAAATTCAGCAACATCGTGAAGAACACGAATCTGGCTCAAGCAGGTGATTCCATATCCACATGAGGAATATGCTCATGGTGAAGATCTTGTCCTTGTCGAATAGCGAGGAATAGAATTTGCTTGTGTTGGAGTCAGCGTCTTTTCCTCATTGGCGAGTCATATGGTTAAGGCGTGAAGAACACATGCTCGGAAAAGAATCTTCAGCCTTGGACTTTTGCTTGCTTGAAAACGGATTCTTTGGCTTGGGGAGGAATATCATTATTTGAAGCACAACCTCGGAATCGCGATTTGGTTCTTGGTGAGAATTTCGTTCCTCTCCTGTGCGTTTGAGGATTGGCGGTTGGTTCTTGCGCTAGTGGCTGGAATCTCTTCGTTGAGGATGATGTGGGATGAGTTTCTTAGCCCATTTGAACAGTAGTAGTTGGTGTGAGGAACTTGTTGAAGGGAGTGAAGAGAGGAGTATTGGGGTCTGACTTTCCCAAAGTCATCGTTCATTAGGTGTAGTGCACCAATATCCACATCTTCATCTTCTTTTCAATTTCCTAACACCTGCCTCTTGGTTGAGCGAGGCACGGGTGAGGAGCAAGGGAGTTGAAGGAAGCTTCCACTTCAATTTCTTCATCAAGCTGTTACGAAGTAACAGATTGATTTTCTTCATCGATCCGCTTGGGATCGTGTATTCTTCTCCAAAGGAACAATTTCCTTGGATGACATGGAGGAAATGGGAATGGCATCATAGGATTTTCAATCGAGCTGGTCATTGGCTTCAATTTCTTTGAGCGAAGAATTTGGCGGTGATGCCTTCCTTTTCTTCACTTGCTGCTTCTGCGCCTTTGTTTCTTCACTTCATAGGCGGAAGGAAGAATTGGAGTTGGTTTAGTGCAGGGGGCTGAGGATTGTGGTCAGTTTCTTGAGCCGCCGGTGCGTTGCCTGTTTTCTTGATTCTTCACTGAGGATTTTCTTGTTGCGATGAAGCTGCAGATCGACATTTCTTCGTCGAGTGGAATCTCACCTTGGCTCCTTGCCGGTCGGCATTGTAAGCATCAAAATCCTTGCTGAGTGCTTGGATTTCGATTGAGCTTTAAAAGTTCTTGGAGACAAGTTGATGATGTTTTTCCTCGAAGCTTCTCTTTTCTTGCTTTGCTCTCTTCAATTCACGAGCCTTTTCAAATTTCCATTTCTCTTGAGATGAAATGGTTCCAATTGACTTTGACCGAGTCGATGGCGGATCCGGAAGAGGAGGTGTGGATCGATGCCCAGTCAATGAAGTCTAAGGATCTTCTTGGATCCAAAAGCGAGTACACTTGTTCCTTTGGCTCTAGGCCTTGGTCGATCTGTCTCGATGATTTCTTCAAGTTCTTCATCGAGGCCTTCATCATCGAGAGGAATGTTGATGCAACCTGTTTCTTTTTGGACTTGGCGAGGACCGCGTCCATGATTGCTTTTGTCTTAGGAGTGGGACTGTTGAGGACATTGTGCGGTGAGAACTTCTGAAACACGAAGCAATGGAGAATCCTTGAGTCCTTTGACAAGTTGCAAGATGCAGTGTTGAGGACTTGGAGGGGCTGAGGATTTTGAATGGCTGCGATCGAGAATTTCTTGAGGGCGTGAGGAAGGCCGTGGTGACGGTGAAACACTTGGCTTGCGTGCGGCTTCTTTGGCATTGATTTCCTCGGTTTGACCGAGGGCTCCGACAAGAGTAGTATCCTCATTGAATTTCCTCCGCCTTCCTTGGCTGTCTTGCCAATTTGGCTTGGCGCTGGACCATTCTTGGGAAAATCTTCACCACGTTTGGGGTGGGATCGACAACGGCGGTGCGAGGAGCTCTTGGGCATGGAGGATTGGCGAATTTCCTCATGTACTTAGGAGTGACATAGGTATTCCGCCATTCGTGCCCATCTCCTTTCTATCCTCTGTCGCACTTTCCTGGTTCTTAGTCTCCTTGCCAAATTTGGATTCATCGGTGTCGTAGTCTTTGTATATTTCCTCGGAATTTCAAAGCGTCATGACTTCGGTTTCTTTCCTCCCTTCTCGGTCTCTTGCCTTCGCCATTTTCTTGGTGAGGAATTTGAACAATAGAACACTCGAAGAAGTATGCAGTTTCGAGACGCAAATGAGTTAAGTTGATGAGAACCTAGTGATTAGCGGACATGAGTACTGACAGGTGTAGGTCGAGGAATTTGGAGAAGGTCATATCGTTCTCGGAAGATTTTTCAAAAGAGCAAGTTTTGAGGAATTTGACCAGTTTGAGCCTTGAGGAATTTCACTAAGCGTTTATCTTAGGTTCGAGTTGTCGATCGAAAATCCGCACAATTGAGGAATCTTGAAGAAATGAATGCTTAAGAGATAAATCAAGAACATATAGTGTGTGAGGTGTTCATATGTGAAGATTTGAAAGTAAAACACCTTTGAAGATTTTGAAAGATTTGAGAATCAGCGAGTAATAAAAGTGACTTTTAATTACGCGAAGAACAACGACGAAAGAGATGAACTGTAGAAAGTTAATCACGTTAGATCTTCACGCCTAACTTGGCAGAGGAAGATGACTTCTGGCGGAGTGAAGATTTCCTGACGTGGCGAAATGCAACGGATGAGGTCGAGCGGAAACTTTTCCTCACCGGGGCGATGGAGTAGCGGGGCGCTAGGGTTTGAGGAGAGCTCGGGAGAGAAGATCGGCGGAATAAATGAAGTGAGGAGGGTAAAGGGTATTTATAGCCCGGTGAAAAACTGTTAGCCAAGATTTTGGGCGAACATGCCTGCCCTTTCTCCTTCACGTGTGTCACCCGCTCTTGTGCAGATGAGATCGTGTAAGATCGTGGGTGATTAAACTAATACATCGTGGGATGCGGAGCGGTTTGGCGGTAAAACCGAAACTTGGATAAGATTTGTTAAAAAGTTTAGTTCATAATTTCTTACTGTCAAGGACCGTGAAGACTTTGAGCGAGTTTCAATCAACCATGAAGAATTTGTGAATAGATTGGGTTGAGTATAGCATAGAGGAAGGGTCCGATCACATTCACTTAGCAAATGCAACGAAGAATTAGCAATAAGTGAATCGTAGAGGACATAAACTCATATATATATATAGCCAATGAAGAAAGAGAGCGGAACTCTTAAGATTTTGCAAAGTTGAAGAATTTGAAAAACGAAATTTCAAAAATGAGGAAAAACTCAAATTGAAGATTTTCAACTTTTGTGGTGGGTATACCGTATAAGAATGATGATTTAGACACGCTACAATTGTCGTAGGGTTACGAGAATCAAATTCTTCATTGATTTCTTCACACTTAGAGTGTTATTCTTCATTGATTGAGGAACAACGTTCTTCATGTGTTGCACATCTAAGTCATCAATTATGCATAAGGGTTAGGATGTGTGTCCTTTTCAAAGAACATTCGAAGATTCTAAGATATTTAGCTCACACGCAACTTGCTAAATCTCTTCTCATCCAAGGGCTTGGTGAAGATATCAGCTAGCTGTTCTTGATCTTCACATGCTCGATGGAGATATCGCCCTTCAACACATGATCACGAAGAAAATGATGGCGAATCTGGATGTGCTTAGTCTTGAGTCTTTGAAGCTGGGTTGTGAGCAATCTTGATGGCACTCTCGTTGTCGAGAGGAAGGCACATTCTTCACGTTAGCGCCATAGTCCTTGAGGTTTGCTTCATCCAGCATTGAGCATAGCATGACCCAGCAGCAATATATTCAAGCTTGAGCGATGAGCGGTGATACGATTCTGTTTCTTGAGGACCAACATACCAAAGATCGTCGAGAAATGACAAGTGCGGATGTTGACTTGCGGTCCACGATCACCGGCATAGTCAGTCGAATATCAATGAGATCAAAAGCGAGCCCTTGGGGTACCATAATCCTAGTGTTGGTGTGTGAGCTAGATATCGAAGAATATGCTTCACACCTTATGGTGTGATTCCTTGATGCAGACTTGAAATCGGGCACACATGCAAACACTAAGCATTATATCTGGCCTAGATGCACATAGGTACAATAAAGAACCAATCATGGGCGGTATACCTTGTGATCGAAGTCGATACCATTTTCATCGATGCATAGATGACCATTTGTGGGCATAGGAATTTTAGCCTTTGCAATCTTGCATGCGAATTTCCTCGGTACATCTTTGAGGTATTTCTCTGAGATATGAATATGCCATTGTCTCTTGTGCAATTTGAAGACCTAAGAAAAATTTCAACTCTCCCATCATAGACATTTGATATTCTTCACTCATCATATAGGCAAATTCATCACTATATCGTTGGTTAGTACAGCCAAAGATAATATCATCAACATATATTTGGCACACAAACAGTTCACCATCATATGATTTAGTAAATAGAGTAGGATCGAGTGAACGGGTGTGAAGCCATTCTTCACGAAGAATTCCTTGATGTATCATACCACGCTTGAGGGGCTTGCTTGAGGCCATAGAGAGCCTTATTTAGTCGAAGACTTTGTCGAGATTCTTGGGATCTTCAAAACACAGGGGTTGAGCAACATATACTTCTTCCTCAAGCTTACCATTGAGGAATGCACTTTTCACATCCATTTGATATAAGATGATATCATGATGGTTAGCATAGGCAAGTAAAATCGAATAGCTTCAAGTCTAGAAGCAGGTGCAAAAGTTTCATCGAAATCAATTCCTTGAACTGTGTGTAGCCTTGAGCTACTAGTCGTGCCTTATTCCTCACACAGGCCATTTTCATCTTGCTTGTTGCGGTAGATCCACTTTGTGCCAATGATATTATGCTTGCGAGGATGCAGGCGATTGACCAATTCAGACATTGTTCAGCTCGACGATGTAATTCTTCTTGCATAGCCTGAATCCACTCGGCTCGAAATGCTTCATCTACCTTAGTGGGCTCTGAGATAGAGACAAAAGCATAGTGCCCACAAAAGTTAGATAAGTGTGAGGCTTTTGCGGGTGAGAGGACTGGTCTTGCTGATGTCATCGATGATCTTCTCCACTTGCACTTCTTTTTAACCGTGGATGAGTTGGTTGTCGTTGAGGATTTTGATCAGCATTTTCTTGACACAATTTCCTCATCATGTTCTTGAGTGCATCATCGGCGTTCTTCACGAGCAGGAATGAATTCTTCACGATTCTTGATGGGAATGACATCCTCGGTTGCCTTGTGCTTGATAGCATCCTCGGTGCTGGTTCATCTAACACTGAAGGTAGGTGCTCTCTTTGCGAGCCATTAGTTTCATCGAACCGCACATCTGGTGTCGACAATCTTGTGAAGAACAATGTTGAAGACTCTGTAGGTGTCGAGTCCTTTCGTAACCAAGCATAAAACCTTCATGTGCTTTCGGTGCAAATTTAGAGTTGTGGTGAGGATCTCTAATCCAACATTTAGCACGAAGACTTTGAAATAACTCACATTGGGTTTCTTGTCGTGAGGAGTTCATATGCGTCTTCTTGAAGAATTTGTGAAGATATACTCTGTTGATGATGTGGCGGCGATATCAATTGCATCAATCCAAAAAGCGAGGCGTTTTGTATTCATCAAGCATAGTCGAGCCATCTCAACAAGAGTTATGTTCTTGCGCTCCACGCCCATTTCTTTGAGGAGTATAAGGGCAGATAATTCATGAGTAATACCAAGTTCATCAAGATAGGCATCAAGACCGAATTCTTGAACTCGGTTCCATTGTCACTCGATATGCTTGATCTTCACACCAAAGTTGGTTGAAGCCCTCGAGAAAATCGTTTGAAGACTTCACGCACTTCATGTTTGTAAGTAACAATGTGTACCCATGTATATCGAGAATAATCATCAACAATGACAAAACCATATAGAGATGCATCATTAGTATTGCTGAATAATGATTAGGTCGAAGAGGTCCATGTGAAGCAATTGAATGGACGAGTAGTGGTCATGATAGTCTTATTGGATGCTTGGCCTTGGTCATTTTCGCTTCACATGCTCGCATAAGTGATCCTTGAGAATTTGACATTCTCAATGCCAATGACATGCTTCTTCTTCAAGCGTGTTCAAATTCCTC
The DNA here is from genome assembly GCA_021437245.1 of Aegilops speltoides. Classification (NCBI taxonomy): domain Eukaryota; kingdom Viridiplantae; phylum Streptophyta; class Magnoliopsida; order Poales; family Poaceae; genus Aegilops; species Aegilops speltoides. Next base: position 160 of record JAHHZJ010006939.1, on the reverse strand, counting down.
ATGCTGCATGACCAAGTAAATCGATGCCATAGCCAGCTATACGAGGCTTTTGCAAGTAGACACATGGCTGGTTGTGGTCTGTAGAAATCAACAATATCTGATCTCTCTCCTAAAGCCTTGAAGACTTTGGAATTGTCGACTTCCATAATCACAACACAGC
>JAHHZJ010006938.1:0-38377 GCA_021437245.1 Aegilops speltoides | reverse complement strand
TCTTTTTTGTTCCGAACAAATTTTTTTTCGAAAAGTCTACAAATGGTCTAAAACTGCCTAGCCAATTTTCAACTTAGTTTTTTTTTGAAACCGAACTATTTTTCTTTTCCGGATGGCTTGGAAGTTGGGGAGTCCTCCGCCACGACTGGAGTATCGCGGATCTGGAAATCTAGACTCGACTAGGACCGGTGGCGGAGATGAATGTTTGGAATCTGGCGGATATAGTCCTGTGGAACTTTGACCGGTGGCGGAGATGAACTGGTGGAACTCGGATTGGTGTGGGGGCGGATATGTGGGGCGATAGGATTCGGGATTAGTGAATATGTGGTGGTGGTATACAGCGGACGGAAACCGTGGAAAGAATCAAACTCAAAAGACTAGACGCTAAGACCAAAGAATTGACACCAATGCAACCGAAATTAACAAAGCAAATACAAAAGATTATAAAAGGCTCGATTAGTTCTGGACGGGATGAACTAACCCTAATTTTTTTTGGCTTTTCGTGGACTATAGGTATGAAGAACAACTGATCTAAACTATTTAAAAACCGAAAATCTCACCGAGCAACCCGGAAACGATACCACTTGATAGAGGCGGGTGTCCCGATTTCATGAGATGGTGGATTTCGCTTTGGTGGAAGTCAACTTTGACGATCCACCACGAAAGGCGAGGGACGCCGCCTTAGCAATCGCTAAACCAACTCCGAGAGGTTATTGACCACGGAGCACGATCAACCTGACCACGAGGGTCTATTTCCCGAGCAAACGGAACAAGCAAGAAACTAAGATTGCAACTGGATATTAAATAAGATGAAAGCTTTATTGATCAAGGTGGGGTTCTGACGCTTTTGTCCGGTCCGGAACACAAACGGGCCGGTTGCAGCTATGGCTAACTTTGATCTAAACAAAACCCAAAGTCTAAACGGTGCCCTTAAGGGCGATATATGGAGGAAGAGGGTGAATTTCGTGGCCCTTTGTAGAGGGGTCCAAACTAACCCTATCTCTTGTTTCCCCACACAAGGACTCTAAAAATAGCCTATACTTATGTATTTCAAATTACATGGGTCCGGCCAATAAAAGGTGACGACACCTAGAATAGCCTCCGGTGGAAATTTATGAAGTGGCATCTTGTATATTTTGTCCAAGGCTTCATGCACTCATTATGGTGGCTTCAAAGTCCTGAAATCATCACTTGTAACTCCGTTTGCCCCTCTTGGCGCATGCCATCATCTCCATGCTTGTTCTTGCTCCAATGTTCATCCTTCCAAGCTAGGCCCTTCATTTGTAAGCAAAACAAATGTATCCAATTTAGGCAAGATCATATTCTCATGAACATTAGAATCAAACCAAGAAACGAAAGTAAGGTAATTTAGTTGGCGGCGCGAGTCCAGTAATTGGTCCAAGATGTATAGCACGGGTGGATGTAACAATGGTATTGATGTCCCTCATCACTATGGCAAGCCAAGTTCACAATGCCCAAGTTCAATGGAAGCAATGATCCCAAGAGTATCTCTCATGGGCATTGAAGGTCGACAAAATTTTCGCTTGCACAACTTTGAGGAAGAGAAGAAGATCCTATGGCATCACTTGAGTTCCAAGACTATTGCTCATATGGTGGGAACAAGTCCTTGGGCCGACAAGCAAGAGGTGAACCTCCAATCACCACTTGGGCTCAAATGAAGGATGTCATGGAACGCTTTTGTGCCAACCTACTACAACCGGATCTCTTCAAGAAGCCAACCCTCAAGCAAGGAACAAAGAGTGTTGAAGAATACTACAAGGAAATGGAGATTGCCATGATTCGAGCCAATGTCACGGAAGATGATGAGCAAACAATGGCACGATTTTGAATGGACTCAATCATCCCATCAAGAAGATCGCCGACTTCCAACCCTACTCCAACCTCATTGAGCTCGTGCATCAAGCTACAAAGGCGGAACATCAATGCAAGATGACTTCGGACGCCAAGTACTCCTCCAAGATACCCGGCTTTCCAACAACCAAGCTTCAACAACTACTCCAACTTGACATCAATCAAGCCTTATCCAAGCAACGGGACAAGTCAAGTTACAAGAAAATTCCCAAGTTCAAGTCGCCTTCCTCCTACTACAAGCAACATCGCGCGCTTCATCATCTACTCCAACCGATGAGACCGCCAAGACAAGCTCCTTCAAGTGTTTCACTTAGGCCCGAGGCCCAAGTCCTATGAATGCACCAACAAGCGCATTCCATGATACTCAACGATGATGGCACCCACGACTCAATGAGTGAAGATGAAATGGGCTATTGAGCAAGTGGCCATGCCCCGACGCTGGGAACGAGGATGAAGATGACCAAGTCTTTTGTGATGAAGATACAAGTCCCGCCTTGTTGTTCCAAGGTCTTGACACTTCAACATCAACAAGAAGAAGACCAAAGATGCCACATCTTCCACACAAAGGCCGCATCAATGGGAGATCCGCCAAGGTCATCATCGGAGGAGGACAACTTAAGCCAAGAACTATGCCCAAGCTCCAATTGGTCAAGAAGAAGCATCCAACCCTGGTTCAATGGCTAAGGACTCCAAACAAAGGAGCATACGGTCCAAGTATCGCTCAAAATAGGTATATGAGGACACTTTGGAGGTGATGTGGTCCCAATGACCGCTTGCCCCTCCTCCTTGGTCGGCCATGGCATTGACCTGGTGTCTACCACAATGGGCGAAAACCACTATAGCTTCAAGATGAAAGGCAAAGAATATCCCACGACCCATGTCTCCTAGTCAAGGATAGCCCACAAACAAGCCACCAACCAAAAGAGAAGAGGAGAAAGTGAGCCACCAAAAGTGAGGAGGCCCAAGCCAAATTTGAGCGCCAAAGAGAGAAAAAACCTCATACTATTCGCCACCAAACATGAGATGAGAGAAGGTGTGAGAACCCATCGAGTGTGATGCACTTTGTCCTTGTGTGCAAAGATGGAGAAACAAAAACTAACACCATTCACGAGCTACCTTTGGTGTTTCAATCTTTGCGGAATTTAGATGTTTTCCCGATGAGCTGTCCCCATCGTGTCATACATAACAACTATTCTTTCATGATGGATGACATGTTCATATACCATGCCTCAAATTTCTTTGAGCATTGCTTATCTTGTGCTAACTCACACGCGCACATACACATCATGATGGATGATGTGTACATTTACCACGCCGCACAATTTCTTTTGATTGTGTCTCTTTGTGTAGGTACCCATGAACACTTGTCAACCTCGCAATCCCACGAGTTGACAAAACGAGCTCTTGAGAGCAATGACGATTTGGGATCCCGTGGACTATCCTTACCACTGCTCCCTTCAAGGCAGGACTACGCTTAACTCCTCTACTTGGCTCTCACACGGCTATGGGCCATTTACCACTTCTCACATTATGCTCATTTTACCGTGTTCACTTTGCATGCTATGCTTGCTTCTATTCCTTTGCCATGCATTGGACCCTTGCTTGCATCTACCCATGTTTCATCATTATGCTACTTTATGTGTATTTGCATGCTTGGTGGAGATCCTTGTTGCTATTGCATGTTTATCATGTGCCCCATGCTATTGTCCTCATATCTTGCTTTCATGATTGTGCTATGACATGTGAATTATTCATGCCCACTATTTGCACCAAGGACATGTTTGCCATGATTCATTCTAGTATGTCGATCTTCGACTACTAGCATACTTGACTTGATTGCTATGATTGCTTGTTATGTTGCATCACCCATGTTCCACTACTTGCTTTCTTGGGTTGATGATATATGCTCATGCCTCTCACATGCGTTGTCTCTTGTGTCATACACTTTCATCTCATGTTGATGACAACCATCTATATGCTTTACACATGATTCATATTGCTCGTGTCATATATCTCCATGTGTGCCTCTCTCATGCTAGATTTGCCATGTATTGAGTGCAACAATGCTTATAGTCTTGCTCATGAGATTGCCCCCATAGCATTCTCACACATGTTTGGAGATTTTGACATATTCCTTGTGAAGCATGCTTGTCTTACCTCTTGCACCATATACCTAGTGCCTTGAATATCACCATTGTTGCATCATATTATTCATGCACTTTTGCTTCTAATGGTTATGTGCAAAGATGAGAACCATCATGATGGATGATGTGTTTGTCTACCATGCACATACTTTCTTTGTTTTGTTTTGTGCATGTGTAGGATACTTGGACTTCAGGTTTCCACTTCACGTGAGTTGACCATTCGAGCTCTTGAGAGCAGCCTCATACATTCTACAACCACTGCTTCTACACAACATTTCCTACCACTTCGCATTGTGAAGAATGCACATGGACACGCTTTCAAGGTGACATCCTTCTTGAGCTTGGATATTGTGGATCATACTTCATGTGTTGCTTCCACCATTTGCACGCATGTTCGAGATATTGCTTGCACCATGATAACCACATTTCCATGCTTCATGATATATATTTTGTGTGCATCCAATTCTTGACTACTTGCTACTATCATATGGTTGCACCAAGATCATTTCTTCCCATATGCCATGTCCCTTGCTTATCACATGCTTGACTTGATTGCCTCACATGTTGAACAATTGCTCTTTCCATTGTGTTGAGTGCCACGATATCTTCACTACACCCTATGCACATTATGCTTGGATTGTCTTGCACTTTCCCATGTGTTTAGACATTTAACTATCTTTGGTGTTGTGAATGACTCTTATGCCTACCATAGACCATTCATTGAGCACTTTATGCATGCTTGCTATGACCTTGAGGTAGATGCTTGTCCTCTTATCACATATATTTGCATCTTGACCTCCCATTTGCTAGCTTGTTCCCATGATATACTTGATTGTGCTCAATTTATATGCTCAAATGCCATGACACCTTCTTTGTCAAACCATATGCAATGCTTGATGACAACACTTGTTGGGTGAATCACCCTTGAATGCTTGGTTTTGCTTTTACGACAACCACATTTGTTTTTCCAAGTGCTTGTTATCTTGCTACTTTTGAAGGAATTACAAGACGGTGCGACATTGGAGAGTGCCCTTTGAACTACAAGATTTAATGCTTGGTGATCGCCCACTTCTACACGACGCACATCATCTTTCCCATGGTGATTTGGATTTGATCCGAGGTCGGATCTTCCCAAGGGGAGGGGATGATGAGCATCCTATGGACATCACCATGTCAAGAGTCCGCTTGGCAAGTGACACGCGCACTTACTTCTCATACATAAAGGTGAATCTTCCTTACACGTGCTCACTTGACCCCTTCGAGGATGGTATACTACTTGACACTTCTCCTGTGCATGCATAGGTATTGTCTGAGCTTCACGGATGTTGGGAGGAGGCAAGCGCCAAGGAACAACTACACCATCCATGAGGGAAGCCTCGAAGCGAAGACGGAAGAAGAAGGACCGCCCAGTCTGAAAGGCGGTATCATCACCAAAGCAAGCGGCATTACCGCCGAGCGCAGATTACCGCCCAAAGCAAGCGGGCCATCAGCTTGCTTACCACTACCATGAGTATCTAGACCGCTTCGGCTCAGGAGCACTGGCCCCTTTGGCCTTGTATCCTCTCCCACTTACCCCTTCGTGGCTTAGACTATAAATAGACCACCTCCACCTCCTTTCTAGGGTTAGCAAATAGGATAGCTCATTCTTAGGTGAGCTTTGCTCCTACCTCTACTCTTGAGAGAGATTACTACTCCATGGAGTTCAAGACCTCCATGAGAAGATCCTGCGGATATCATCAAGACCCTTTGGGAAGATCCATCTAGGATATCATCAAGACCTCCGCTGGAGATGAACTCACTTGTATCTTTCCCTTTGTTGTTCATGTACCTTGTGATCTTGTGTGTTTGATTGTCTAGTGGATGTGTGATTTGGACTTGTTCTTGAGTGTTTCCTCAGATTTTTCTCTCCGCTCTTTCCCTGTTCATCGTGGTTCTCCGTGGATCCCCTCCAAACGTGAAAGATCGATTAATTAGGGTTCCACCCTACATCAAAGAGGCAATAAATCAATAGGTGCAGAAACCATACACAATTTCAAAAAGGCACATCTTAGTAGTAGAATGCAATGAACGATTATAAGCAAATTCAATGAGCAAGCATTCTTCCCACATTTTATTATTATTCTTCAAAACAGCCCTAAGCATAGTAGACAATGTTCTATTGACTACTTCAGTTTGTCCATCAGCTTGGGGTGACAAGTAGTACTAAAAAGCAGTTTAGTCCCCAACTTAGCCCATAAACATCTCCAAAGTGGTTAAGAAATTTAGTTTCACGATCTGAAACAATAGTATTTGGCACACCATGCAAGCTTAATAATTTCATGAAAGAACAAATCAGCAACATTAACAAGATCATCGCTTTTATGACATGGTATAAAGTGTGCCATTTTCGAGAATCTATCCACGACAACAAATATGTTATCCTCCCTTCTTTGTTCGAGGTAAACCTAAAACAAAGTCCATAGATATATCCCGATGTAGGTGGAACCCTAATTGCCGATCTTTCACGCTGGAGGATCCACGGGGAAACACGAAGAACACGCGAAGCACGAGGGGAAACACGGGAAAACGAGAGAGAATCAACCAACAAGGAATCGATCACACAAGTGCTAGATCAACACACACACATGAGATCCACAAGATACATAGTCAACTAGGGTAAGGATACAAAGGAACTGCTCATCTCCAAGAGGAGGCCTTGATGTTCTTCCCTAGATAGGGGCCTTGAATCCACGAGAGGATCTTCCCTAGATAGGGGCCTTGAACTGATGGATCTTCCCTAGACGGAGGTCCTAATCTCCGGAGAAGTACCGTGGATGAGCAAAGGCTCACACACAAATATGAGCTAATCCAATGCTGATTCTCAAAGTGAGGAGAGGGGTCCTATATATAGAGTCTCAAGGGGCATGGGCTCAGCTCAACACGCTACAGGCGCTGGCCGACGATCGCGACGGTCCGGATGATCCGGTGGGGCCTGATGGTCCGGTGCTCATTGGTGACGGCGAGGGCCGGATGTCCGATGGGGTCCGGACGTCTCAAGGGGTCCGATGATCCGGGCCTGGGTCCGGATGATCCGGCTTCAGCGTGAGGTTCGCGCTTTCGGTGAGTTAGTTGATCGTCCGACCGGGTCCGGATCATCCGTGTGTCCGGATCGTCTGCCTCTGTCCGGATCGTCCGCCTCCTCGTAGTTGTTGCTTTCCTCTCCGCCTTCACGATGTCTTCCGCTTCCGATTCTCCTTGCTTCCTAGCCTCTTCATGGTCGACTCCTTGGTGCCTGAGTATGCATAGAGTTTCCGCTGAGGTAGTAACCATGTCTCTGTGAATCAAGGAGAGTTGTGAGAGGATTGATGTCACCGGTTTCAAGAGCTTGATGAGGACATGAGTACTTTGTATATGACCAAAAATATTGCATACATGCATATTTGTCGTGTGATTTCTAGTGCAAACTATTCAATAATCTATTTATGTTATCCGTAACAAAATACTTCACACACTTTTCTGTTTTGTCTAATTGCAGGTGTATGACATTTGTACAATCCACATATGAAGATAAGGAAGAAAGAGATGTTTATTTGCTGTTCAAAAAGTCCTCTCACGTCACTTTTGGCCCAAGAGAAGATAGAGTCCAAGTCTCTCACGTTCTCGATTCGAGATTCGATCGACATACCTGACTCAAAACACACAACAACTATTTTATACGGACTCGAATTGGGTGATTTTTTGTTGGAAAGAAGATTTCATGCTTTTCCAGCACAGTTGGAATCACCTTAAAATCCGTCCGAGCGTTGAGATGTGGATAAAACAATCTGACGCTGCACCAGAATCCGAGTCAAACCATAAGTCCAAAGGTGTTACGTCACCTCCACTTGGGCCCATTGGCCTTGTACGACCTAGGTTAGTTTTAGGCTGCCTTGGGACGTCCTCCCACCTCCTTGGCCGCCACCCCTTGCTCCTATATAAGTAGATCCATCTAGTAGCTTTTCGCTTGGGATTTGTTTAGTTAAAAGTTAGCCATTGCAACTTCTGTACTTCGCTTGTGTCCAACGACCAGACCAAGACCGCCACGGATCCCCACCTTTATCAATACTTCACATACTGCAATATTCAGATTGCTTTTATCATATTCTTGCTTGTTCTTCGATTGTTTGCAGGAATAGACCTCGTGGTCAGGTTGATTGTGCTCCGCTGTCAATAACCTCGGAGTTGGTTTAGCGATTGCTAAGGCACAACGTCATGTTTGTAGTCGGATCGTCAAAGTCGCTCCACCAAATCGATAGTTATCATCTCATCGAAGATCGACACTTCGCCTATCACCAAAAATATTGCATACATGCATATTTGTCGTGTGATTTCTAGTGCAAACTATTCAATAATCTATTTATGTTATCCGAACAAAAATACTTCACACACTTTTCTGTTGTCTAATTGCAGGTGTATGGGACATTTGTACAATCCACATATGAAGATAAGGAAGAAAGAGATGTTTATTTGCTGTTCAAAAGTCCTCTCACGTCACTTTTGGCCCAAGAGAAGATAGAGTCCAAGTCTCTCACGTTCTGGATTCAGATTCGACCCAGACATACCTGACTCAAAACACCAACAACTATTTCATACGGATCTGAATTGGGTGATTCTTTTTGTTGGAAAGAAGATTTCATGCTCTTTCCAGCACAGTTGGAATCACCTTAAAATCCGTCCGGAGCGTTGAGATGGATAAAACAATCTGACGCTGCACCAGAATCCGTCAAACCACAAGTCCAAAAAACGTCACCTCCACTTGGGCCCATTGGCCTTGTACGACCTAGGGTTAGTTTTAGGCTGCCTTGGGACGTCCTTCCACCTCCTGGCCGCCACCCTTGCTCCTATATAAGTAGATCCATCTAGTAGCTTTTCGGGATTTGTTTAGTTAAAACATTGCAACTTCGTACTTCGCTTGTGTCCAACGACAGACCAAGACCGCCACGGATCCCCACCTTTATCAATACTTCATACATACCGCAATATTCAGATTGCTTTTATCATATTCTTGCTTGTTCTTCGATTGTTTGCAGGAATAGACCTTCGTGGTCGTTGATTGTGCTCCCGCGTGGTCAATAACCTCTCGGAGTTGGTTTAGCATTGCTACAACGTCAGTAACGCTTGTAGTCGGATCACAAAGTCGCTCCACCAAATCGATAGTTATCATCTCATCGAAGATCGACACCCCCTATCAAGTGGTATCAGTTTTCAGGTTGCTCGGTGAGATTTTACAGTTTTCTTAGTTTAGATCGCATCTGTCATTCATACCTATAGTCCATGAAAAAGCCACACAAAAAGTTAGATCTGTTCATCCTTTATCCAAGCCAGTCCGAGCCTTTGCAATTTTCTATTCGTTTTTGCATAGTTGAATTATCGCCATCGTCGTGTCATTTGCTGGTCTTAGTTCAGGTCCTTTAGAGTTTCGAGTTCTGTTCACACAGTACCGCTGCATCATTATCCCTTCCGCTGTCCACCATCCCATCTATTAATTTCCACCACGTGCTACGCTTGTTCATTGTCATAATCATAGTTGAGGTCATTCACATCTTCGCTGATCCAATCTGCATCTTATCTAGTTTGTCTTGGAAAGAGGGAAAAAAGAGAGGATAAAGAGAGAAAAAAGGAAAGAAAAAAAAGAAAAGAGAGAGAAGAAAGGAAAAAGCGTGAGAAAAAAAAGAGAGAGGAAAAATTGGATCTATCTAGAATCAATCTCGTACCTGAATTCGGATTGAATCTTTTTATGACTGTTCAGTAAAACAGGTGTATCTTCCTCATATGAAGTCCGCTTTGGCCCGTGAGTACTCAAATTGCTAGCAACGAGCCGCATCTAAATAGTTGCAGCTTGTTCATTATTTGACACCTCAAAATCGGCTTCTAAATAGGTCTTTTGCCCTCTGAAGTTCGTGAATACAGCTTGTTCCAATTTTTCAGGCCAGTTTTAGAATTCTTTGACCTCATATCAACTCGAATTGAGTGATTCTTTTTGCATTGGAAAGCTTGAGTTAGTAGCATTCTTCAAGAATTTATCATAAAATTGGCTCAAATTTTTCAAGAGGAAAGTTGAGAGAGACTTGTTGTATATCCTGCTTGGCGCTTGTTTTTCATCATTATCTTTACGCTGCTAGATCTTCACTTATATCTTGCTGTCAGAGCTACTTAGTATCCTTGATTGATGCTAGTTGTGCTACGTCAGACCTCATTAGTGTTCTAGGCTCGCTCTAGTCCGGTCTAGCCTAGGACCAGCAAAGACTGGCCGATGAGCGCTTATTCAACATTGCATCTCTAATTGATTATTGCTAATCTTTTGCTACCATATATAGCCAACCCAGCTCCACATATTTCTACACCGTATACGTGATGTTCACCGGCAATCGCCTACACAATCTTCAGAGTTATTTGACATCGCTGGTTGCTCGTCACCACCTGCCGCATGGTAAGAACTTGTAAGATATTGATATTTGCTTTATCGTGAGCACATTACAACCACATCCTAGTAGTTCATAGGAACATTATTCTCGAATTTTGTTTCTTGTTTCTACTAATCATGACAGTTCGGAGATAGAAGTTCTTGCACGATGGACACATCTTCACCATCACAGAGTTGGGACACACACAACCACATGGTCGTTATCTTTACCGCATTTGAGGGTAGATTTAATCCTGCTATTTATCTAGCTTGGGAGTTTGAAGTAGAACAAGTTTTTAGTAACCATGACTTTTCCAACTTGAGAGTACGAGCTGCCACTAGAGCATTTACTGGTTTTGCTTTGTTTGGTGGAGTGCATTGTAAGAAAAACATTGATAACCAACCCACAACTTGGAAAGATTTGAAATATGTAATGAGACAACATTTTTCCTCCTTACTATCGCCGTGAATTGCTTCAAATTTGAACAATTTAAACAAGGCAACAACACCCCATGCTTACTACAAAGAGTTCAAATCTTATATGCATCATTGTGACATAGAAGAATCTAAGGATGATACAATGAATAGATTTTTGGTGGTTTGAACCATGATATTCGTGCAAGATTTCAGTATATTCCTCGTTGCATTGGTATGTATGTTCGCTTGTACCTTTGAGAGACAGTTACAGGAGGATGCATTGGGTGACTACAACAACTACTATTCCATTCATGCTCACCATCATTGGTTCCTCCACCGTAATTCCTACTAGAGCAGCCCCACCTCGGATTGTGAACGCGACATCATCTCAAGAGTATGGTGGTTGTTCACGCCTGACCTACATCAGCCACGCTTATGCATAACAAAGAAAGGTATTGATGATATAATTCACATGAGAATGATGCATCCCTAGTTAACTTGAATACATCATGTGTTGAGCTACCACTACTTTGATCACACCACTTTTTTAGAGAATTATGTTGATAATTTGACTTTGCCATGTGATCAAACAACTGAAATACCAACAATTTTGAGAGCACCAATTGAATTAACTGTTGATGAAAGAATCAATGTTTAATCGCTTTGATATGACCTCTAATCTTGGTGATGATTCTGTGTCTAATGACTCATTGCATGTTTGCTTATCTAAGCATGTTGTAGCATGTAAATTTGATTCAAATAAGGTTTATTCACCAATGTTGGGATGGTTTAATGATGAACATTGTCAATCTTTTGAAATAAATAAGAGCTTCACTTATATGTGCAAACTGAGTCGCAATATTTTCATGCCTTCTAGCTCTTGTGCTAATTTGTTGGCTTTAGATTTTATGAACTATGCAAGTTACTCATCTATTCATGTGTCATATATGCAAAAATCAAGGGAAGTAAAATGATGATGATACATACACAACATGTACACCTTTGTCTCTTTTGTTAGCCACATTTCAGATTAAGCAACGCCGAGGACGGCTTTATTTTCAAAAAGGGAGGATGATGAGGACATGAGTACCTTGTATATGACCAAAATATTGCATACATGCATATTTGTCGGTGATTTCTAGTGCAAACTATTCAATAATCTATTTATGTTATCCGAACAAAATACTTCACACACTTTTCTGTTTGTCTAATTGCAGGTGTATGGGACATTTGTACAATCCACATATGAAGATAAGGAAGAAAGAGATGTTTATTTGCTGTTCAAAAGTCCTCTCACGTCACTTTTGGCCCAAGAGAAGATAGAGTCCAAGTCTCTCACGTTCGATTCAGATTCTGACCGTATATACCTGACTCAAAACACCAACAACTATTTCATACGGACTCCTGAATTGTGATTCTTTTTGTTGGAAAGAAGATTTCATGCTCTTTCCAGCACAGTGGAATCACCTTAAAATCCGTCCGGAGCGTTGAGATGGATAAAACAATCTGACGCTGCACCAGAATCCGAGTCAAACCACAAGTCCAAAGGTGTTACGCCACCTCCACTTGGGCCCATTGGCCTTGTACGACCTAGGGTTAGTTTTAGGCTGCCACGTCCTCCCACCTCCTTGGCCGCCACCCTTGCTCCTATATAAGTAGATCCATCTAGTAGCTTTTCGGGATTTGTTTAGTTAAAGTTAGCCATTGCAACTTCGTACTTCGCTTGTGTCCAACGACCGCACCAAGACCGCTACGGATCCCCACCTTTATCAATACTTCATACATACTCAATATTCAGATTGCTTTTATCATATTCTTGCTTGTTCTTCGATTGTTTGCGGAATAGACCTTCGTGGTCGTTGATTGTGCTCCGCGGGTCAATAACCTCCAGTTGGTTTTGATTGCAAGCACAACGTCGTGCACGCTTGTAGTCGGATCGCCAAAGTCGTCTCCACCAAATCGATAGTTATCATCTCATCGAAGATCGACACCGCTTTCATCGTGAGCTCTTGCACGTGCTCGAGTCATCGGTCCTTGTGGTGTTGTAGGTGATATGAGTCCATGGGATGATGGAAGGATTCACATCATATCCCCCTTCAAAGGATCCGCCTCGGATCTAGTTCTTCATCACCATGGAAACGCGAGAGGTCTTTGACGTTGAATGTGTCGCTCACGCTGTACTTGTCGCCAGGTCGAGCTTGTAGGCTTTGTTGTAGAAAGGCTAACACCTTGAAGGGTCCATCGGCTCGAGGTAGAAGTTTGACTATGTCGCTTGGGGCTGCCTCTTCGTTGTAGCCACACGAGATCGCCTATGTTGAAGATCATGGGTTGCTTATTGATGTTGAGCTTGGTCGCTAGTCGCTGTACTTGGCGCCGATGGTGTTTCTTGTATCTTCATGCACCTTCTTGATGTAGCTTGCACGGGCACTTGCGCCGAGGTTGTGCGCTTTGTAGAGGTAGAGGTAGGATGTCCATGGGGACAAAGTAATAGTTGATCACCTCAAGGGGACTTGCCGTCGTCGAATGTCTTATGCGTTAGGCGCATTGGCGATGGGTAGACACGCCTCTACCTTGCTGTTCTTTTTCTTGATCAACACGCTAAGTAGAGTGGAGAGTTCGTTCGTCACCCGCTTTGGCCGCCGGTTTGAGGATGGTATGCGGATGAGAACAAGAGCTTGATGCCGAGCTTGGCACAAAGAGTCTCCAAAAGTAACTCAAGAACTTGACGTCATGGGTCGGAGACGATTGTCTTTGGTAGTCCGTGGAGGCGCAAGATTTCCTACAAAAGAGATTTGTAGTATGTAGCATCGCTCACCTTGTCGCAAGGAATAAAATGTGCCATCTTAGAAAATCGATCTACAACCACAAACATGGAATCCTTTCCATTTTGAGTTCTAGGCAAACCAAGCACAAAGTCCATGCTAATGTCTTCCCAAGGTTGATATGGAATTGGAAGAGGCATGTAAAGACCATGAGACTGAGCTTTTGACTTAGCTTTATGCATGTTGAGCATCGGGTGGTGAAGCGTGAAACGCCTCAAACATCTTGGGCCAAACTAGTTCTTGGAGAGCTGCATAAGGTCTTGTCGCGTCCAAAATGTCCCATGAGTCCACCTCCATGAGCCTCTTGCAAAAGTAGCAAACGAAGAGAAGACTCTGCATGCAAAGTTTGTTAGCTCTCATAAGATAACCGTCCTTAAGGTAATATTGTTCCCAAGATGTATGCACAAACATTTAGCATAATGATGCAAAAGATGGATCACTAGCATACAAATATTTGATGTGCAAAACCAATAACATTCAACTCAAGTTGGGTGACAAGTGTACATATGCGTGAAAGTGCATCGCAAATACATTTTCCTTGCCCTTAATGTACTTGATCACATATGAAAAGATTCAATAAATTCATTCCATTTAGCATGTCGCTTGTTCAATTTAGTTTGACCTTTTGTACTTAAGCGTTTCATGATTGGTGTGGATGACAAACTCATGAGGTCTAAGATAATGTTCCCAAACATGGAGGACACTAAAGCATACAATTCCTTGTCATACACGGATAGTTAAGTTGAGCACCGGAGAGTTTTTCACTAAAATAAGCAATGACTCATTTTTCTTGCATTAAAATCCGCCAATTCCGTACCACTTGCATCACAATGGACCTCAAAAGTTTTGTCAAATTAAAAGCAAGAATCGGAGCATGAGTGCAAAGACTTGAGCTCATCAAAAGCTTGATTGAGGTCCCCAAAAGGAGTATTCTTCTTACTCAAAGCATGCAAAGGAGCTGCAATAGTGCTAAAGTTTTCAAAGCGGCGATAAAACCTGCAAGACCAAGGAAACTTCACTTGTTGCAAATTGGGTTAAAAGTTTTAATTGCTTTGATCTTAGTTTCATCAACATGGACACCCTTGAAGAGACAACTAAACCCAAGAAAACCACTTTGTCAACTCCAAAAGTGCATTTCTTCAAGTTGGCATAAAGACTTTCCTTTCAAGCGCTTTGCAAAACAAGCTTAACATGATCAAGATGCTCTTTCATGGTTTTGCTAAACACAAGAATATCATCAAGTAAACCACAACAAAGATTCCAATGTATGGTCAAGTACATGATGCATAAGACGACAAAGTTCCGGAGCTCCGACAAACGCATAGGCATGATCAACCATTCATATAAGCCAAATTTTGTTTTGAAAGCGTTTTCCATTCATCACCCCATGAATGCGGATTTGATAGTAGCCACTTTTAAGATCAATTTTGAGAAAAAGTTGGCTCCACTAAGTTCATCAAGCATATCATCTAAGCGAGGAATGGGATGCCTATAGTGCACGGTGATAGCATTTATGGGTCTACAATCGAGCACAAGCGGAAAGTTCCATCGGTTTAGGCACAAGAATAACGGAACGGCACAAGGGCTTAAGCTTTACGCACATGACCGCTTGTCGATTAGTTGTACTTGCCGCTGAATCTCCTTGGTTTCTTCGGGATTGACACGGTAGGGAGCTTTGTTTGGAAGTGGCGCCCGATGAGGTCGATTCGATGCTCAATACCTCAAGAGGAGGTAGACCCTGAGGTAGCTCATCGGGAAAACATCTTGAATTCCTGCAAAGAGATTGAAACACCAAAGGTAACTCATGAGTGGTGTTAGTTTGGTTCTCCATCCTTGCACACAAGGACAAAGTGCATCACACTGATGGGTTCTCACACTTCCCTCATCTCATGTTTGGTATTAATAGTATGAGGTTTTTCTCTCTAGGCTAAGAGGCGCCAAATTTGGCTTGTGGCTCTCACTCACTTTTTGGTGGCTCCTCTCACTCTTCTCTTTGGTTGGTGGCTTGTTTGTCGGCTATCACTTGACTAGGAGACATGAGGGACATATTCTTTGCCTTTCATCTTGAAGCTATAGTGGTTTGTACGCCCATTGTGGTAGACACCATGATCGAATTCATGGCCGACTCAAGGAGGAGGTGGCAAACGTCATTGGGACCACATCACATTCCAAAGTGTCCTCATGCACCTATTTTGAAGGATACTTGGACCAGATGCTCAACGCCAGATAGTGCCGGAGTCACTTAGCCATTTAACTTGTATGGTTGCGATGCTTTTCTCGACCAATTGGAGCTTGAGCATAGTTCTTCGCTCAAGTTGTGGCAACTACCTCCATCGATGATGACCTTGACGGATCTCCCATTGATGCCGGCCTTGTGTGGAAGATGTATCGCATGGTCTTCTTCTTGGTGATGTTGAAGTGTCAAGACTTTGGAGACAACAAGAGCGGGCTTGTATCTTCATCACAAAAGACTTGATCATCTTCATCCTCGTTGATCCGCTGGCATGGCCACTTGCTCAATGCGCCCATTTCATCTTCACTCATTGAGTCGAGGTGCCATCGTCGTTGAGTATCATGGTGCGCTTGTTGGTGCATTCATATGACTTGTGGCTCTCACCGCAAGTAAAAAACACTGAAGGAGCTTGTCTTGACGGTCTCATTGGTTGAGAGATGATGAAGCACACGGCTTGGAGTTGCTTGTAGGAGGAGGACGACTTGAACTTGTAGAAGTTTTGTAACTTGACTTGTCGCTGCTGTTGGAAAGACTTGGTTGATGTCAAGTTGGAGAAGGTTGCTTGGTTGTTGGAGAGGTCAGATGTCTTGATGAGTACTTCATGCATTTGAAGTCATCTTGCACTTGTCGTTCGCCTTTGTGGCTTGATGCACGAGCTCAATGAGGTTGGAGTAAGGAAGTCGGCAATCTTCTTGATGGGATGGTTGAGTCCGCTCAAGAATCGTGCCATTGTTTGCTCATCATCCTCCGTGACATTGGCTCGAATCATGGCAATCTCCATTTCCTTGTAGTATTCTTCAACACTCTTTGTTCCTTGCTTGAGGAGTTGTAGCTTCTGAAGAGATCATGGTTGTAGGTGGGACAAAGCGTGCTCGCATGACATCCTTCATTTGAGCCAAGTGGTGATTGGAGGTTCACCTCGCTTGTCGGCGCCAAGGACTTGTTCCACCATATGAGCACATAGTCTTGGAACTCAAGATGCCATAGCGATCTTCTTCTTCCTCATAGTTGTGCAAACGAAAGATTTTGTCGACTTCAATGCCCATGAGAGGTACTTCTGGGATCATTGGTTCCATTGAACTTGGGCATTGTGAACTTGAGCTTGCCATAGCTGCTTTTCATGTGTTGAGGTCGATGTTGATGATGACGCTTTGTCGGAGGGTAATCATCCTCATGTTGTTTTGGCGAGAGGAAGTCCATGATCAACTTGTTCTTGTTGACCTTGAGGTTGAGGTTGAGCTTGAGGAGCTTGACGTATGACGCGGATGGTAATTCCTCTTGTATTTCTTCTCAAGTGCTTCCTCTCATTGCGCTTGTTCGATTGCGTTGGCGAGCTCGAGTTGATGCTTGAAGGGCGTTCGCCTCAAGAGCTTGTGCTTCGTTGTTGTTGAAGACGTTGAGCCTCGGCGCCTTGTTGTTTTGTGTAGGCGCGCCGTTTTTGTTCTTGTTGGTATGCAAGATGTTTTGAGCTTGAGCAACGCCATTTGGCTCGATTGAGGACGAGGAATGATAGAGGCAAAGGTGTCCCGCCTTTCGATGAGATGGCGGATTTCTTGGTGGAAGTCGACTTTGACGATCCGACCATTTAACGCGGCGAGACGCCGCTACTTAGCAATCGCTAAACCAACTCCGAGAGGTTATCACCACGCCGAGCACGATCAACCCGACCATTAAGGTCTCTTTCGCGAGCAAACGAAGAACAAGCAAGAAACGAGATTGCAACTGGATATCGCGAATATAAGATGAAAGCTTTATTGATCAAGGGGGTTTTGTGACGCCTTTGTTCGGTCGTCACACAAACGGCACGCGGTTGCAGCTATGGCTAACTTTTAATCTAAACAAAACCCCAAAGTCTAAACGGTGCCCTAAGGGCTGTATATATGGAGGAAGAGGGGTGAATTTCTGGCCCTGTGGAGGGGTCCAAACTAACCCTATCTCTTGTTTCCGCACATACGAACTCTAAAAATAGCCTATACTAATGTATTTGAAATTACATGGGCTTGGCCCAATAATAAGGTGACGAAGCACCTAGAATAGCCTCCTGGACGAAATTTATGAAGTGGCATCTTGTATATTTCTGTCCAAGGCTTCATGCACTCATTATGGTGGCTTCAAAGTCCTGAAATCATCACTTGTAACTCCATTCTCGTCCTCTTGCGCATGCCATCATCTCCATGCTTGTTCTTGCTCCAATGTTCATCCTTCTCCAAGCTAGGCCCTTCATTGTAAGCAAAACAAATGTATCCAATTTAGCATCATATTCTCATGAACATTAGAATCATTACCAAGAAACGAAAGTACCGTAATTTATGCTCCTTTGCATCATTTATCTCATATGCCATGCCATGACCACCTAGCTTCGGATATGCATTGTTTTGATGTTGTCCATTTTCTCCATGTGATGTTTCCGATATTGCTCATGAGGAGGACCCCATAGTTTCCTCATACATTGTAGGAGATTTTGATCAATCCCATCCATTGCATGATCCCAATACGTGTGCACCATATGCTCCCCATGATTAAACATACTATTGATGTGCCATATACTTGCATTCTAAATTTGTGTCCCCATCGTGTCATACATAACAACTATTCTTTCATGATGGATGACATGTTCATATACCATGCCTCAAATTTCTTTGAGCATTGCTTATCTTGTGCTAACTCACATTATCGCACATACACATCATGATGGATGATGTGTACATTTACCACGCCGCACAATTTCTTTGGATTGTGTCTCTTTGTGTAGGTACCCATGAACACTTGTCAACCTCGCAATCCCACGAGTTGACAAAACGAGCTCTTGAGAGCAATGACGATTTGGGATCCCGTGGACTATCCTTACCACTGCTCCTTCAAGCAAGGACTACGCCAACTCCTCTACTTGGCTCTCACACGGCTATGGGCCATTTACCACTTCTCACATTATGCTCATTTTACCGTGTTCACTTTGCATGCTATGCTTGCTTCTATTCCTTTGCCATGCAATTGTGACCCTTGCTTGCATCTACCCATGTTTCATCATTATGCTACTTCTATGTGTATTTGCATGCTTGGTGGAGATCCTTGTTGCTATTGCCATGTTTATCATGTGCCCCATGCTATTGTCCTCATATCTTGCTTTCATGATTGTGCTATGACATGTGAATTATTCATGCCCACTATTTGCACCAAGGACATGTTTGCCATGATTCATTCTAGTATGTCGATCTTCGCACTACTAGCATACTTGACTTGATTGCTATGATTGCTTGTTATGTTGCATCACCCATGTTCCACTACTTGCTTTCTTGGGTTGATGACATATATGCTCATGCCTCTCACATGCGTTGTCTCTTGTGTCATACTTTCTCATCTCATGCGGTTGATGACAACCATCTATATGCTTTACACATGATTCATATTGCTCTGTGTCATATATCTCCATGTGTTGCCTCTCTCATGCTAGATTTGCCATGTATTGAGTGCAACAATGCTTATAGTCTTGCTCATGAGATTGCCCCCATAGCATTCTCACACATGTTTGGAGATTTTGACATATTCCTTGTGAAGCATGCTTGTCTTACCTCTTTGCACCATATACCTAGTGCCTTGAATATCACCATTGTTGCATCATATTATTCATGCACTTTTGCTTCTAATGGTTATGTGCAAAAGATGAGAACCATCATGATGGATGATGTGTTTGTCTACCATGCACATACTTTCTTTGTTTTGTTTTGTGCATGTGTAGGATACTTGGACTTCGTGTCGACTTCCACTTCACGTGAGTTGACCATTCGAGCTCTTGAGAGCGAGCCTCATACATTCTACAACGACTCGCTTCTACACAACATTTCCTACCACTTCGGCATTGTGAAGAATGCACATGGACACGCTTTCAAGGTGACATCCTTCTTGAGCTTGGATATTGTGGATCATACTTCATGTGTTGCTTCCACCATTTGCACGCATGTTCGAGATATTGCTTGCACCCATGATAACCACATTTCCATGCTTCATGATATATATACCTTGTGTGTTGCATCCAATTCTTGGACTACTTGCTACTATCATATGGTTGGTTGCACCAAGATCATTTCTTCCCATATGCCATGTCCCTTTGCTTATCACATGCTTGACTTGATTGCCTCACACATGTTGAACAATTGCTCTTTCCATTGTGTTGAGTGCTACGATATCTTCACTACACCCTATGCACATTATGCTTGGATTGTCTTGCACTTTCCCCATGTGTTTAGACATTTAACTATCTTTGGTGTTGTGAATGACTCTTATGCCTACCATAGACCATTCATTGAGCACTTTATGCATGCTTGCTATGACCTTGAGGTAGATGCTTGTCCTCTTATCACATATATTTGCATCTTGACCTCCCATTTGCTAGCTTGTTCCCATGATATACTTGATTGTGCTCAATTTATATGCTCAAATGCCATGACACCCTTCTTTGTCAAACCATATGCAATGCTTGATGACAACACTTGTTGGGTGAATCACCTCTTGAATGCTTGGTTTTGCTTTTACGACAACCACATTTGTTTTTCCAAGTGCTTGTTATCTTTGCTACTTTTGAAGGAATTACAAGACGGTGCGACATTGAGAGTGCCCTTTTGGAACTACAAGATGATTTAATGCTTGGTGATCGCCCACTTCTACACGATTTACATCATCTCTTTCCCATGGTGATTTGGATTTGATCCGAGGTCGGATCTTTCCCAAGGGGAGGGATGATGCGGAGCATCCTATGGACATCACCATGTCAAGAGTCCGCTTGGCAAGTGACACGCATGCGACTTCTACTTCTCATACATAAAGGTGAATCTTCTCCTTTACACGTGCTCACTTGACCCCTTCGAGGATGGTATACTACTTGACACTTCTCCCGTGTGCATGCATAGGTATTGTCGGAGCTTCACGGATGTTGGGGAGGAGTGCAAGCGCCAAGGAACAACTACACCATCCGCGAGGGAAGCCCGAAGCGAAGACGGAAGAAGAAGGACCGCCCAGTCCAGAAGGGCGGTACTACCACCAAAGCAAGCGGTACTACCGCCGAGCGGTACTACCGCCAAAGCAAGCGGTACTACCGCTCAAGCGATACTACCGCCCATGAGTACGGTACTACCGCCTGCTGTCTGTCAGCATGCCCTTGGCCTTGTATCCCTCTCCCACTTACCCCTTCGTGGCTTAGACTATAAATAGACCACCTCCACCTCCTTTCTAGGGTTAGCAAATAGGATAGCTCATTCTTAGGTGAGCTTTGCTCCTACCTCTACTCTTGAGAGAGAGAGATTACCACTCCCATGGAGTTCAAGACCTCCATGTGAGAAGATCCTGCGGATATCATCAAGACCCCTTTGGGAAGATCCATCTAGGATATCATCAAGACCTCCGCTTGGAGATGAACCTTACCTTGTATCTTTCCCTTTGTTGTTCATGTACCTTGTGATCTTGTGTGTTTGATTGTCTAGTGGATGTGTGATTTGGACTTGTTCTTGAGTGTTTCCCCTTGTGATTTCTCTCCGTTCTTCCCCGTGTTCATCGTGTTCTCCGTAGGATCCCCTCCAAACGTGAAAGATCGACGAATTAGGGTTCCACCCTACATCAAAGAGGCAATAAATCAATAGGTGCACGAGGTAGGAAACCATACACAATTTCAAAAAGGCACATCTTAGTAGTAGAATGCAATGAACGATTATAAGCAAATTCAATATGAGGCAAGCATTCTTCCCACATTTTATTATTATTCTTCAAAACAGCCCTAAGCATAGTAGACAATGTTCTATTGACTACTTCAGTTTGTCCATCAGTTTGGGGGTGACAAGTAGTACTAAAAAGCAGTTTAGTCCCCAACTTAGCCCATAAACATCTCCAAAAGTGGCTAAGAAATTTAGTTTCACGATCTGAAACAATAGTATTTGGCACACCATGCAAGCGAATAATTTCATGAAAGAACAAATCAGCAACATTAACAAAGATCATCGCTTTTATGACATGGTATAAAGTGTGCCATTTTCGAGAATCTATCCACGACAACAAATATGCTATCCTTCCCCTTCTTTGTTCGAGGTAAACCTAAAACAAAGTCCATAGATATATCCTGATGTAGGGTGGAACCCTAATTCGTCGATCTTTCACGTTTGGAGGGGATCCTACGGGGGAAACACGAAGAACACGCGGAAGCACGAGGGGAAACACGGGAAAACGAGAGAATCACTCAACCAACAAGGAATCGATCACACAAGTGCTAGATCAACATACACACATGAGATCCACAAGATACATAGTCAACTAGGGTAAGGATACAAAGGAACCGTTCATCTCCAAGAGGAGGCCTTGATGTTCTTCCCTAGATAGGGGCCTTGAATCCACGAGAGGGATCTTCCCTAGATAGGGGCCTTGAATCCGATGGATCTTCTCCTAGACGGAGGTCCTAATCTCCGTGGAGAAGTACCGGTGGATGAGCAAAGGCTCTCACACACAAATATGAGCTAATCCAATGCTGATTCTCAAAGTGAGGAGAGGGGGTCCTATATATAGAGTCTGGGGGCGAAGGGGTACATGGGCTCAGCCCAACACGCGCGCGCAGGCGCTGGCCGGACGATCCGGGCGACGGTCCGGATGATCCGAGTGGGGGCCCGGATGGTCCGGGTGCTCTGCTGGTGACGGCGCAGGGCCGGATGTCCGACTGCGGGTCCAGACGTCCGGGCGGGGTCCGGATGATCTGGGCCTGGGTCCGGATGATCCGGCTTCAGCGTGGAGGTTCTGCTTGCCTTCGGTGGAGTTAGCGGATCGTCCGGACCGGGTCCGGATCATCCGGCTGTGTCCGGATCGTCCGGCCTCTGTCCGGATCGTCCGCCTCCCTGGTAGTTGTTGCTTTCTCCTCTCCGTCTTCACGATGTCTTCCGCTTCGATTCTCCTTGCTTCCTAGCCTCTTCATGGTCGACTCCTTGGTGCCCGAGTATGCATAGAGTTTCCGCTTGAGGTAGTAACCATGTCTCATGTGAATCAAGGAGAGTTGTGAGAGGATTGATGTCACCTCGGTTTCAAGAGCTTGATGAGGACATGAGTACCTTGTATATGACCAAAATATTGCATACATGCATATTTGTCGTGTGATTTCTAGTGCAAACTATTCAATAATCTATTTATGTTATCCGAACAAAAATACTTCACACACTTTTCTGTTTTGTCTAATTGCAGGTGTATGGGACATTTGTACAATCCACATATGAAGATAAGGAAGAAAGAGATGTTTATTTGCTGTTCAAAAGTCCTCTCACGTCACTTTTGGCCCAAGAGAAGATAGAGTCCAAGTCTCTCACGTTCTGGATTCAGATTCGGACTGCATGACATACCTGACTCAAAACACCAACAACTATTTTATACGGACTCCGAATTGGGTGATTCTTTTTTTGTTGGAAAGAAGATTTCATGCTCTTTCCAGCACAGTTGGAATCACCTTAAAATCCGTCCGGAGCGTTGAGATGTGGATAAAACAATCTGACGCTGCACCAGAATCCGAGTCAAACTACAAGTCCAAAGGTGTTACGTCACCTCCACTTGGGCCCATTGGCCTTGTACGACCTAGGGTTAGTTTTAGGCTGCCTTGGGACGTCCTCCCACCTCCTTGGCCGCCACCCCTTGCTCCTATATAAGTAGATCCATCTAGTAGCTTTTCGCTTGGGATTTGTTTAGTTAAAGTTAGCCATTGCAACTTCGTACTTCGCTTGTGTCCAACGACCAGACCAAGACCGCCACGGATCCCCACCTTTATCAATACTTCATACATACTCGCAATATTCAGATTGCTTTTATCATATTCTTGCTTGTTCTTCGATTGTTTGCAGGAATAGACCTTCGTGGTCAGGTTGATTGTGCTCCGCGTTGTCAATAACCTCTCGGAGTTGGTTTAGCGATTGCTAAGGCACAACGTCGTGCATGTTTGTAGTCGGATCGTCAAAGTCGCTCCACCAAATCGATAGTTATCATCTCATCGAAAGATCGACACCCCGCCTCTATCACCAAAAATATTGCATACATGCATATTTGTCGTGATTTCTAGTGCAAACTATTCAATAATCTATTTATGTTATCCGAACAAAAATACTTCACACACTTTTCTGTTTTGTCTAATTGCAGGTGTATGGGACATTTGTACAATCCACATATGAAGATAAGGAAGAAAGAGATGTTTATTTGCTGTTCAAAAAGTCCTCTCACGTCACTTTTGGCCCAAGAGAAGATAGAGTCCAAGTCTCTCACGTTCTGGATTCAGATTCGGACTGCACAGACATACCTGACTCAAAACACCAACAACTATTTCATACGGACTCCGAATTGGGTGATTCTTTTTTTGTTGGAAAGAAGATTTCATGCTCTTTCCAGCACAGTTGGAATCACCTTAAAATCCGTCCGGAGCGTTGAGATGTGGATAAAACAATCTGACGCTGCACCAGAATCCGAGTCAAACTACAAGTCCAAAGGTGTTACGTCACCTCCACTTGGGCCCATTGGCCTTGTACGACCTAGGGTTAGTTTTAGGCTGCCTTGGGACGTCCTTCCACCTCCTTGGCCGCCACCCCTTGCTCCTATATAAGTAGATCCATCTAGTAGCTTTTCGCTTGGGATTTGTTTAGTTAAAAGTTAGCCATTGCAACTTCGTGTACTTCGTTTGTGTCCAACGACCAGACCAAGACCGCCACGGATCCCCACCTTTATCAATACTTCATACATACTCGCAATATTCAGATTGCTTTTATCATATTCTTGCTTGTTCTTCGATTGTTTGCAGGAATAGACCTTCGTGGTCGTTGATTGTGCTCCGCGGGTCAATAACCTCTCGGAGTTGGTTTAGCGATTGCTAAGGCACAACGTCGTGCACGCTTGTAGTCGGATCGTCAAAGTCGTCTCCACCAAATCGATAGTTATCATCTCATCGAAAGATCGACACCCCGCCTATCAAGTGGTATCAGTTTTCAGGTTGCTCGGTGAGATTTTACAGTTTTTCTTAGTTTAGATCGTGATCCGTCATTCATACCTATAGTCCATGAAAAAGCCACACAAAAAGTTAGATCTGTTCATCCTTTATCCAAGCCAGTCCGAGCCTTTGCAATTTTCTATTCGTTGCTTGCATAGTTGAATTATCGGTTGCATCGTCGTGTCGCTTGCTGGTCTTAGTGTCTAGGTCCTTTAGAGTTTCGAGTTCTGTTCACATTAGTCACGCCGCCGCTGCATCATTATCCCTTCCGCTGTCCACCATCCCATCTATTAATTTCCACCACGTACACGCGTTGTTCATTGTCATAATCATAGTTGAGGTCATTCACATCTTCGCCTGATCCAATCTGCATCTTATCTAGTTTGTCTTGGAAAGAGGGAGAAAAAAAGAGAGGAAAAAAGAGAGAAAAAAAGGAAAGAAAAAAAAGAAAAGAGAGAGAAGAAAAGGGAAAAAGCGTGAGAAAAAAAAAGAGAGAGAAAAAATTGATCTATCTAGAATCAATCTCGTACCTGAATTCGGATTGAATCTGTTTTATGACTGTTCAGTAAAACAGGTGTATCTTCCTCATACGAAGTCCGTTTTGGCCCCGTGAGTACTCAAATTGAAGCTAGCAACGAGCCGCATCTAAATAGTTGCAGAAGCTTGTTCATTATTTGACACCTCAAAATCGGCTTCTAAATAGGTCTTTTGCCCTCCGAAGTTCGTGAATACAGCTTGTTCCAATTTTTCAGGCCAGTTTTAGAATTCTTTGACTCCTCATATCAACTCGAATTGAGTGATTCTTTTTGCATTGGAAAGCTTGAGTTAGTAGCATTCTTCAAAGAATTTATCATAAAATTGGCTCAAATTTTTCAAGAGGAAAGTTGGAGAGAGACTTGTTGTATATCCTGCTTGGCGCTTGTTTTTCATCATTATCTTTACTGCCGCCAGATCTTCACTTATATCTTGCTGTCCAGAGCTACTTAGTATCCTTGATTGATGCTAGTTGTGCTACGTCGTGACCTCATTAGTGTTCTAGGCTCGCGTCTCTAGTCCGGTCTAGCCTAGGACCAGCACAGATACCGCCGATGAGCGCCTATTCAACATTGCATCTCTGAATTGATTATTGCTAATCTTTTGCTACCATATATAGCCAACCCAGCTCCACATATTTCTACACCGTATACGTATGTTCACCGGCAATCGCTTTACACAATCTTCAGAGTTATTTGACATCGCTGGTTGCTGTCACCACCGCCGCATGGTAAGAACTTGTAAGATATTGATATTTGCTTTACTGTGAGCACATTACAACCACATCCTAGTAGTTCATAGGAACATTATTCTGGAATTTTGTTTCTTGTTTCTACTAATCATGACAGGTTCCGAGATAGAAGTTCTTGCACGATGGACACATCTTCACCATCACGAGAGTTGGGACAACACACACAACCACATGGTCGGTTATCTCTTTACCGTCATTTGAGGGTAGATTTAATCCTGCTATTTATCTAGCTTGGGAGTTTGAAGTAGAACAAGTTTTAGTAACCATGACTTTTCTGAACTTGAGCGAGTACGAGCTGCCACTAGAGCATTTATGGTTTTGCTTCAGTTTGGTGGAGTGTGCATTGTAAGAAAAACATTGATAACCAACCCACAACTTGGAAAGATTTGAAATATGTAATGAGACAACATTTTTTCCCTCCTTACTATCGCCGTGAATTGCTTCGCAAATTTGAACAATTTAAACAAGGCAACAACACTGTCCATGCTTACTACAAAGAGTTCAAATCTTATATGCATCATTGTGACATAGAAGAATCTAAGGATGATACAATGAATAGATTTTTGGTGGTTTGAACCATGATATTCGTGCAAGATTTCAGATATTCCTCGTTGCATTACTGGTATGTATGTTCGTGCTTGTACCTTTGAGAGACATTCATGGAGGATGCATTGGGTGACTACAACAACTACTATTCCAGTTCATGCTCACCACCGCGGTTGGTTCCTCCACCGCTGCACCTACTAGAGCAGCCCCACCTCGGATTGTGAACGCGACATCATCTCAAGAGTATGGTGCGTTGTCACGCCTGTATTCTACATCAGCTACGCCTTTGCGACAAGGTAACAGTAAAGGTATTGATGATATAACTTCACATGAGAATGATGCATCCCTAGTTAACTTGAATACATCATGTGTTGAGCTACCCACTACTTTGATCACACCACCTTTTTTAGAGAATTATGTTGATAATTTGACTTTGCCATGTGATCAAACAACTGAAATACCAACAATTTTGAGAGCACCAATTGAATTAACTGTTGATGCAAAAGAATCAATGTTTAATCGTTTTGATATGACCTCTAATCTTGGTGATGATTCTGTGTCGAATGACTCATTGCATGTTTGCTTATCTAAGCATGTTGTAGCATGTAAATTTGATTCAAATAAGGTTTATTCACCAATGTTGGGATGGTTTAATGATGAACATTGTCAATCTTTTGAAATAAATAAGAGCTTCACTTATATGTGCAAACTGAGTCGCAATATTTTCATGCCTTCTAGCTCTTGTGCTAATTTGTTGGCTTTAGATTTTATGAACTATGCAAGTTACTCATCTATTCATGTGTCATATATGCAAAAATCAAGGGAAGTAAAATGGATGACGATACATACACAACATGTACACCTTGTCTCTTTTGTTAGCCACATTTCAGATTAAGCAACGCCGAGGACGGCTTTATTTTCAAAAAGGGGAGGATGATGAGGACATGAGTACCTTGTATATGACCAAAAATATTGCATACATGCATATTTGTCAGGTGATTTCTAGTGCAAACTATTCAATAATCTATTTATGTTATCCAGAACAAAAATACTTCACACACTTTTCTGTTTGTCTAATTGCAGGTGTATGGGACATTTGTACAATCCACATATGAAGATAAGGAAGAAAGAGATGTTTATTTGCTGTTCAAAAAGTCCTCTCACGTCACTTTTGGCCCAAGAGAAGATAGAGTCCAAGTCTCTCACGTTCTGGATTCAGATTCGGACTGCACAGACATACCTGACTCAAAACACCAACAACTATTTCATACGGACTCCGAATTGGGTGATTCTTTTTTTGTTGGAAAGAAGATTTCATGCTCTTTCCAGCACAGTTGGAATCACCTTAAAATCCGTCCGGAGCGTTGAGATGTGGATAAAACAATCTGACGCTGCACCAGAATCCGAGTCAAACTACAAGTCCAAAGGTGTTACGTCACCTCCACTTGGGCCCATTGGCCTTGTACGACCTAGGGTTAGTTTTAGGCTGCCTTGGGACGTCCTCCCACCTCCTTGGCCGCCACCCTTGCTCCTATATAAGTAGATCCATCTAGTAGCTTTTCGCTTGGATTTGTTTAGTTAAAGTTAGCCATTGCAACTTCGTACTTCGCTTTGTGTCCAACGACCAGACCAAGACCGCTTACGGATCCCCACCTTTATCAATACTTCATACATACTCGCAATATTCAGATTGCTTTTATCATATTCTTGCTTGTTCTTCGATTGTTTGCAGGAATAGACCTTCGTGGTCAGGTTGATTGTGCTCCGGCGTGGTCAATAACCTCTCGGAGTTGGTTTAGCGATTGCTAAGGCACAACGTCGTGCACGTTTGTAGTCGGATCGTCAAAGTCGTCTCCACCAAATCGATAGTTATCATCTCATCGAAAGATCGGGACACCCCTGCCTCTATCAGAGCTCTTGCACGTGCTCGAGTCATCGGTCCTTGTGGTGTTGTAGGTGTTGATGTAGAGTCCATGGGGATGATGGAAGGATGCTCCACATCATATCCCCTCCCTTCGAAAGGATCCGACCTCGGATCTAGTTCTTCATCACCATGGAAACGCGAGAGGTCTTTGACGTTGAATGTGTCGCTCACGTTGTACTTGTCGCTTGGTAGGTCGAGCTTGTAGGCGTTGTTGTTGTAGCGCTAACACCTTGAAGGGTCCATCGGCTCGAGGTAGAAGTTTGGACTTGCGCTCGCTGGGGAAGCGTTCCTTGCGGTTGTAGCCACACGAGATCGCCTATGTTGAAGATCATGGGTTGCTTATTGATGTTGAGCTTGGTCGCTAGTCGCTGTACTTGGCGCCGATGGTGTTTCTTGTATCTTCATGCACCTTCTTGATGTAGCTTGCACGGCACTTGCGTCGAGGTTGGTGCGCTCTTGTAGAGGTAGAGGTAGGATGTCCAATGGGGACAAGGGTTGAAGCCGTGACGACCTCGAAGGGGACTTGCCGGTCGTCGAATGTCTTGCGCGGTTGTAGGCGTGCTTTCGGCGATGGTAGACACGCTCCCACTCCTTGCTGTTCTTCTTGATCAACACGCGAAGTAGAGTGGAGAGCGTCCGGTTCGTCACCTCCGTTTGGCCGTCGGTTTGAGGATGGTATGCGGATGAGAACAAGAGCTTGATGCCGAGCTTGGCACAAAGAGTCTTCCAAAAGTAACTCAAGAACTTGACGTCGCGGTCGGAGACGATTGTCTTTGGTAGTCCGTGGAGGCGCAAGATTTCCCTACAAAAGAGATTTGTAGTATGTGAAGCATCGTCTACCTTGTCGCAAGGAATAAAATGTGCCATCTTAGAAAATCGATCTACAACCACAAACATGGAATCCTTTCCATTTTGAGTTCTAGGCAAACCAAGCACAAAGTCCATGCTAATGTCTTCCCAAGGTTGATATGGAATTGGAAGAGGCATGTAAAGACCATGAGACTGAGCTTTTGACTTAGCTTTGCGGCATGTTGAGCATCGGGTGGTGAAGCGTGAAACGTCTCGAAACATCTTGGGCCAAAACTAGTTCTTGGAGAGCGTGGCGAAGGTCTTGTCGCGTCCAAAATGTCCCATGAGTCCACCTCCATGAGCCTCTTGCAAAAGTAGCAAACGAAGAGAAGACTCGTATGCAAAGTTTGTTAGCTCTCATAAGATAACCGTCCTTAAGGTAATATTGTTCCCAAGATGTATGCGTCAAACATTTAGCATAATGATGTGCAAAAGATGGATCACTAGCATACAAATATTTGATGTGCTCAAAACCAATAACATTCAACTCAAGTTGGGTGACAAGTGTACATATGCGTGAAAGTGCATCGGCAACTACATTTTCCTTGCCCTTAATGTACTTGATCACATATGGAAAAGATTCAATAAATTCATTCCATTTAGCATGTCGCTTGTTCAATTTAGTTTGACCTTTTAAGTACTTAAGCGTTTCATGATTGGTGTGGATGACAAACTCATGAGGTCTAAGATAATGTTCCCAAACATGGAGGACACGCACTAAAGCATACAATTCCTTGTCATACACGGGATAGTTAAGTTGAGCACCGGAGAGTTTTTCACTAAAATAAGCAATGACTCATTTTTCTTGCATTAAAACTCCGCCAATTCCGGTACCACTTGCATCACAATGGACCTCAAAAGTTTTGTCAAAATTGGGTAAAGCAAGAATCGGAGCATGAGTAAGCAAAGACTTGAGCTCATCAAAAGCGCTTTGATTGCAAAGGTCCCCAAACAAAAGGAGTATTCTTCTTACTCAAAGCATGCAAAGGAGCTGCAATAGTGCTAAAGTTTTTCACAAAGCGGCGATAAAACCTGCAAGACCAAGGAAACTTCACACTTGTTGCAAATTGGTGGGTTGGGGCCAAGTTTTAATTGCTTTGATCTTAGTTTCATCAACATGGACACCCTTGAAGAGACAACGAAACCCAAGAAAACCACTTTGTCAACTCCAAAAGTGCATTTCTTCAAGTTGGCATAAAGACTTTCCTTTCAAGCGCTTTGCAAAACAAGCTTAACATGATCAAGATGCTCTTTCATGGTTTTGCTAAACACAAGAATATCATCGAAGTAAACCACAACAAAGATTCCAATGTATGGCCGAAGTACATGATGCATAAGACGCACAAAAGTTCCGGGAGCTTCCGACAAACGCATAGGCATGATCAACCATTCATATAAGCCAAATTTTGTTTTGAAAGCGGTTTTCCATTCATCACCCTCATGAATGCGGATTTGATAGTAGCCACTTTTAAGATCAATTTTTGAGAAAAAGTTGGCTCCACTAAGTTCATCAAGCATATCATCTAAGCGAGGAATGGGATGCCTATAGTGCACGGTGATAGCATTTATGGGTCTACAATCGGAGCACAAGCGGAAAGTTCCATCGGGTTTAGGCACAAGAATAACGGGAACGGCACAAGGGCTTAAGCTTTCACGTACATGACCGTTGTCGATTAGTTGTTGTACTTGCCGTTGAATCTCCTTGGTTTCTTCGGGATTGACACGGTAGGGAGCTTTGTTTGGAAGTGGCGCCCGGGATGAGGTCGATTCGATGCTCAATACCTCAAGAGGAGGTAGACCCGAGGTAGCTCATCGGGAAAACATCTTGGAATTCCTGCAAAAGAGATTGAAACACCAAAGGTAACTCATGAGTGGTGTTAGTTTTTGGTTCTCCATCCTTGCACACAAGGACAAAGTGCATCACACTCGATGGGTTCTCACACACTTCCCTCATCTCATGTTTGGTGGCTAATAGTATGAGGTTTTTCTCTAGGCTAAGAGGCGCTCAAATTTGGCTTGTGGCTCTCACTCACTTTTGGTGGCTCACTTTCTCACTCTTCTCTCTTTGGTTGGTGGCTTGTTTGTCGGCTATCACTTGACTAGGAGACATGGGTCGTAGGACATATTCTTTGCCTTTCATCTTGAAGCTATAGTGGTTTGTACGCCCATTGTGGTAGACACCATGATCGAATTGCCATGGCCGACCAAGGAGGAGGTGGCAACGGTCATTGGGACCACATCACATTCCAAAGTGTCCTCATATGCACCTATTTTGAAGGATACTTGGACCGTATGCTCAACGCCAGATAGTGCCGAGTCACTTAGCCATTTAACTTTGTATGGTTGCGGATGCTTCTTCTTGACCAATTGGAGCTTGGAGCATAGTTCTTCGCTTGCCAAGTTGTGGCAACTACCTCCATCGATGATGACCTTGACGGATCTCCCATTGATGCCGGCCTTTGTGTGGAAGATGTGGCATCGTTGGTCTTCTTCTTGGTGATGTTGAAGTGTCAAGACTTTGGAGACAACAAGAGCGGGGCTTGTATCTTCATCACAAAAGACTTGATCATCTTCATCCTCGTTGATCCGCTGGTGCATGGCCACTTGCTCAATGGCGTCCATTTCATCTTCACTCATTGAGTCGTAGGTGCCATCGTCGTTGAGTATCATGGTGCGCTTGTTGGTGCATTCATATGACTTGTGGCCTCGGCCGCCGCAAGTAAAACACTTGAAGGAGCTTGTCTTGACGGTCTCATTGGTTGGAGTAGATGATGAAGCACACGGCTTGGAGTTGCTTGTAGTAGGAGGAGGACGACTTGAACTTGTAGAAGTTTTCTTGTAACTTGACTTGTCGTCGTTGCTTGGAAAAGACTTGGTTGATGTCGGTTGGAGTAGTTGTTGAAGCTTGGTTGTTGGAGAGGTCGATGTCTTGGATGAGTACTTGGCGTGCTTGAAGTCATCTTGCACTTGTCGCTCCGCCTTTGTGGCTTGATGCACGAGCTCAATGAGGTTGGAGTAGGGTTGGAAGTCGGCAATCTTCTTGATGGGATGGTTGAGTCCGTTCAAGAATCGTGCCATTGTTTGCTCATCATCCTCCGTGACATTGGCTCGAATCATGGCAATCTCCATTTCCTTGTAGTATTCTTCAACACTCTTTGTTCCTTGCTTGAGGAGTTGTAGCTTCTTGAAGAGATCATGGTTGTAGTAGGTGGGCACAAAGCGTGCTCGCATGACATCCTTCATTTGAGCCCAAGTGGTGATTGGAGGTTCACCTCTTGCTTGTCGGCGCTCAAGGACTTGTTCCCACCATATGAGCACATAGTCTTGGAACTCAAGTGATGCCATAGCGATCTTCTTCTCTTCCTCATAGTTGTGCAAACGAAAGATTTTGTCGACCTTCAATGCCCATGAGAGGTACTCTTCGGGATCATTGGTTCCATTGAACTTGGGCATTGTGAACTTGAGCTTGCCATAGCGTTGCTCTTCATTGTGTTGAGGTCGATGTTGATGATGACGTTCTTGTCGTGGAGGGTAATCATCCTCATGTTGCTCTTGGCGAGGAGGAAGTCCATGATCAACTTGTTCTTGTTGACCTTGAGGTTGAGGTTGAGCTTGAGGAGCTTGACGTTGCGCACGCGGATGGTAATTCCTCTCTTGTATTTCTTCTCGAAGTGCTTCCTCTCGATTGCGCTGTTCGTGATTGCGGTTGGCGAGAGCTCGAGTTGATGCTTGAAGGGCGCGTTCCGCCTCAAGAGCTTGTGCTTCTCGTTGTTGTTGAAGACGTTGAGCCTCGGCGTCTTGTTGCTCTTGGTGTAGGCGCTTCGTTTGTTCTTGTTGGTGGCGAAGACGTTGTCGTTCTTGAGCTTGAGCAAACGCCATTTGGCTCGATTGAGGACGAGGAATGATAGAGGCAAAGGTGTCCCGTCTTTCGATGAGATGGCGGATTTCGCTTTGGTGGAAGTCGACTTTGACGATCCGACTACGAACGTGCGAGGACGTCGCGCCTTAGCAATCGCTAAACCAACTCCGAGAGGTTATTGACCACGCCGAGCACGATCAACTCGACCACGAAGGTCTGCTTCTGCGAGCAAACGAAGAACAAGCAAGAAACTGAGATTGCAACTGGATATCGCGAATATAAGATGAAAGCTTTATTGATCAAGGTGGGGTTTTGTGACGCTTTGTCCGGTCGTTGAACACAAACGGCACGCCGGTTGCAGCTATGGCGAACTTTTAATCTAAACAAAACCCCAAAGTCTAAACGGTGCCCTAAGGGCTGTATATATGGAGGAAGAGGGGGTGAATTTCGTGGCCCTTGGTGGAGGGGTCCGAAACTAACCCTATCTCTTGTTTCCGCACACATACGAACTCTAAAAATAGCCTATACTAATGTATTTCGAAATTACATGGGCTTGGCCCAATAATAAGGTGACGCAGCACCTAGAATAGCCTCTGGACGAAATTTATGAAGTGGCATCTTGTATATTTCGTCCAAGGCTTCATGCACTCATTATGGTGGCTTCAAAGTCCTGAAATCATCACTTGTAACTCCATTCTCGTCCCCCTTGCGCATGCCATCATCTCCATGCTTGTTCTTGCTCCAATGTTCATCCTTCTCCAAGCTAGGCCCTTCATTTGTAAGCAAAACAAATGTATCCAATTTAGGCAGCATCATATTCTCATGAACATTAGAATCATTACCAAGAAACGAAAGTACCTGGTAATTTAGTTGGCGTCATGCGAGCTCTAGTAATTGGTCCAAGATGTATAGCAGCAGGGGGCTGTGGTGTAACAATTGTATTGATGTCCTCATCATCCTCCCTTCTTGAAATGAAGTCGTCCTCGACGGAAGTTCATCTTCCTCACCCAAATATGGCTTCAAATCTGCAATGTTAAAAGTGGACTAACCCCAAAATCTACAGCAGCTCAAGTTTATATGCATTATCATTTACTTTCTCCAACACCTTAAAGGGACCAGCAGACGTGGTATTAGCTTTGATTTGCGCAAATCAGAAATCTATCCTTACGCAAATGTAACCAAACAAGATCTCCAGTGCAAACACAACATGTTTTCTACCCTTATCTCCAAAGAAGTTTATATTTAGCATTCATACGCTCAATGTTTTCCTTAGTTAACTCATGCATTTTAAAATCAATTCAGCACGTTCTTTAGCATCAAAATTAACCTTCTCCAAGATGGAAGAGGCAACAAATCAATAGGTGCACGAGGTAGGAAACCATACACAACTTCAAAAGGGCACATCTTAGTAGTAGAATGCAATGAACGATTATAAGCAAATTCAATATGAGGCAAGCATTCCTCCCACATTTTCTTATTATTCTTTAGAACAGCCCTAAGCATAGTAGACAATGTTCTATTGACTACTTCAGTTTGTCCATCAGTTTGGGGGTGACAAGTAGTACTAAAAGCAGTTTAGTCCCCAACTTAGCCCATAAACATCTCCAAAAGTGGCTAAGAAATTTAGTATCACGATCTGAAACAATAGTATTTGGCACACCATGCAAGCGAATAATTTCACGAAAGAACAAATCAGCAACATTAACAAAGATCATCGCTTTTATGACATGGTATAAAGTGTGCCATTTTCGAGAATCTATCAACGACAACAAATATGCTATCCCTCCCCTTCTTTGTTCTAGGTAAACCTAAAACAAAGTCCATAGATATATCCTCCCAAGGAACACTAGGTACGGGCAAAGGCATATATAAACCATGAGGATTGAGTCGTGACTTAGCTTTTTGACATGTAGTGCAATGAGCAATAAAACGCTCAACATCCCGTCCTCATCTTTGGCCAAAAGAAATGTGTAGCAAGTACGCCCTCCGCCTTCTTCATGCCAAAGTGTCCCATTAGTCCTCCTCCATGCGCCTCCTGCAACAACAAAAGACGAACGGAGCTAGCTGGAATGCATAGCTTGTTAGCACGGAACACAAATCCATCATTAACGACAAACTTGTTCCATGTTCTTCCTTCTTTACAATTCTGCAATACATCTTTAAAATCAGCATCATGCACATATTGATCTTTGATGGTCTCCAACCCAAATATTTTGAAGTCAAGTTGTGAAAGCAGATAGCGACGAGACAATGCATCAAGAATAACATTTTCTTTACCCTTCTTGTGTTT
The DNA here is from genome assembly GCA_021437245.1 of Aegilops speltoides. Classification (NCBI taxonomy): domain Eukaryota; kingdom Viridiplantae; phylum Streptophyta; class Magnoliopsida; order Poales; family Poaceae; genus Aegilops; species Aegilops speltoides. Next base: position 2,732 of record JAHHZJ010006938.1, on the reverse strand, counting down.
AATGACATAAGGAAAGTCTCAATGAATTCAACCCATTTAGCATGTCTACGATTCAGTTTAGCTTGACTTTTAAGATGTTTCAAAGATTCATGATCGAATGTATAACAAATTCTTTGGGCCATAAATAATGTTGCCATGTTTCTAAAGTCCTAACAAGAGCATATAATTCTTTATCATAAGTAGAGTAATTCAGACTAGGCCCACTCAATTTTTCGTAAAAGTATGCAACAGGTTTGCCATCTTGTAATAACACACCTCCTAATCCAATTCCACTAGCATCACATTCAAGCTCAAAAGTCTTATTAAAATCAGGAAGTTGGAGTAAAGGAGCATGTGTCAACTTATCTTTCAATACCGTGAAGGCTTCTTCCCATGCGGTACCCCAAACAAAAGGCACATCCTTCTTTGTAAGCTCATTGAGAGGTGCAGCAATGGTGCTGAAATCTCTCACAAAACGCCTATAGAAACCAGCGAGGCCAAGGAAACTCCTCACTTGTGTGACCGCTTTGGGCTGCGCCAACTCTCAATAGCTTCAATCTTGGCTTTATCAACTTCAATTCCTGTGGAGTAACAACATAGCCAAGACAAGATACTCGGTTGGTGCAAAAGGTGCACTTCCCAAGGTTACCAAACAAACGTGCATCACGAGAGCATTAAAAACAGCACGTAAATGTTCCCAATGTTCTTCCAAAGATTTGCTATAAATCAAGATATCATCAAAATAGACTACCACAAATCGTCCAATGAAAGCACGTAAAACTTCGCTCATTAATCTCATGAAAGTACTAGGTGCATTAGTTAACCCAAAAGGCATGACTAACCACTCATATAATCCAAACTTAGTTTTAAATGCTGTTTTCCATTCATCTCCCAATTTCATACGAATTTGATGGTATCCACTACGCAAATCAACTTTGGAGAATATTGTAGAGCCACTCAATTCATCAAGCATATCATCTAGCCTAGGAATAGGGTGACGATAACGAATAGTAATATTATTAATGCCTCTACAATCAACACACATACGTGATGTACCATCCTTTTTCGCACTAAAATAATAGGAACAGCACAAGGACTAAGGGATTCGCAGATATAACCTTTGTCGAGCAGCTCCTGTACTTGACGATAATCTCCTTCGCCTCCTCCGGATTGGTACGGTATGGTGCACGGTTGGTAATGATGCACCGGAATTAAGTCAATTTGATGCTCAATCCTCGAATAGGTGGTAATCCTGGTGGCGCCTTGTGGAAAGACGCCGTGAACTCCCAAAATGTTAGTGACAATTAGGGGCAAAGAGGAAGGCATGTCCTCGAATGAAAATAATGCCTCTTTGCACACAAAAGCATAGCAAACAGATTTGCTAAAATCTAGCTCATCAATATCAGATTTAGTGGCAAGTAAACACGCACTTTTCAATTTAATTTCAGAAACAACACTAGATGGTTTACTATTAGGCTTCATATGTTGCTCAAATTCTTTTGCCACAATCTGATTTTCACTCTTATATTTCTCCTGTTTTGCTTTATTAGCTCTATTAATATCATCTTTCAAAATGGACTCAGGAGTTGATAGAGGCGAGGGTGTCCCGTCTTTCGATGAGATGGTGGATTTCGCTTTGGTGGAAGTCGACTTTGACGATCCGACTACGAGCGTGCGAGGACATCGCGCCTTAGCAATCGCTAAACCAACTCCGAGAGGTGATTGACCACGCCGGAGCACGATCAACCTGACCACGAGGGTCTATTTCCTGCGAGCAAACGAAGAACAAGCAAGAAACTGAGATTGCAATCTGGATATTGCGAATATAAGATGAAAGCTTTATTGATCAAGGTGGGGTTCTGTGACGCCTTTGTTTGGTCGTTGAACACAAACGGCACGCCGGTTGCAGCTACGCGAACTTTTGATCTAAACAAAACCCAAAGTCTAAACGGTGCCCTAAGGGCTGTATATATGGAGGAAGAGGGGGTGAATTTCGTGGCCCTTGGTGGAGGGGTCCAAAACTAACCCTATCTCTTGTTTCCCCACACATACGGACTCTAAAAATAGCCTATACTAATGTATTTCGAAATTACATGGGCCTGGCCCAATAATAAGGTGACGCAATACCTAGAATAGCCTCTGGACGAAATTTATGAAGTGGCATCTTGTATATTTCGTCCAAGGCTTCATGCACTCATTATGGTGGCTTCAAAGTCCTGAAATCATCACTTGTAACTCCATTCTTGTCCCCTTTGCATGCCATCATCTCCATGCTTGTTCTTGCTCCAATGTTCATCCTTCTCCAAGCTAGGCCCTTCATTTGTAAGCAAAACAAATGTATCCAATTTAGGCAAGATCATATTCTCATGAACATTAGAATCATTACCAAGAAACGAAAGTACCGGTAAGTTAGTTGGCGTGCTGAGCTCTAGTAATTGGTCCAAGATGTATAGCAGCGGGGGGGTGGGTGTAACAATGGTATTGATGTCCTCATCATCCTCCCCTTTGATGCGGAGCATCCTTCCATCATCCCCATGGACTCTACATCAACACATCCAGCCCCACAAGGACCTATAACTCGAGCACGCAAGAGCTCTTGAAACCGAGGTGACATCACTCCTCTCACAATTCCTTTCGATTCACATGAGACATGGTTACTACCTCAAACGGAAATGCTATGCATGCTTAGGTACCAAGGAGTCAACCTAGAAGAAGCTACAGCTCAAGAGGGACATCAAGAGCGAGAGGAGGAG
>JAHHZJ010006937.1:0-13393 GCA_021437245.1 Aegilops speltoides | reverse complement strand
AACAAAGGTATATGGATATACATGTTATTGATGTACCTTACTAGAGCTCGTAGCACTGGTATTTGATACGGTTCTGCTAATATTTGCAACTCAAAGGACTACGGATTGCTTAACTCGCAAAGGACGAGGTGACGGGTGGGAAATGGTTCCAAAGTCGATGTGATCGCGGTCGGCATTACCTCTACATCTACCTTCGGATTAGTTTTAGACCTAAATAATTGTTATTTGGTGCCCCGGGAGCATGAACATTATATCGGATCTTGTTTGATGCAGACGGTTATTCATTTAAATCAGAATAATGGTTGTTCTATTTATATGAGTAATATCTTTATGGTCATGCACCCTTGAGGAATGGTCTATTTTTGATGAATCTAAGTAGTGATAACATATTCATAATGTTGAAACCAAAAGATGCAGAGTTGATAACGAAGTGCAACTTATTTGTGGACGCCCTTAGGTCATATCGGTGTAAAACGATGAAGAAACTCCATACGATGGACTTTGGAGTCACTTGATTATGAATCACTTGGCACTTGAACCGGCCTCATGGGCAAGATGACTAGAACACCGCCCCACAATGGAGAGAGCAACGGATTTGTTGGAAATCAACATGATGTATGTGGTCCATGAATGTTGAGGCTCGTTGATATCGATTTTCCACCTTCACAGATGACTTAAGAATATGGGTATATCTACTTAATGAAACATAAGTCAAACGCTTGAAAAGTTCAAAGAATTTCAGAGTGAAGTTGAAAATCATCGAATAAGAAAATCAAGTTTCTACGATCCGATCGTGGAGGTGAATATTTGAGTTACGAAGTTTGGTCTACATTTGAAACAATGCGAATAGTTTCGAACTCACGCCACCCGAACACCACAACGAAATGGTGTGTCCGAACGTCAGAATCGTGATTTTACTAGATATGGTACGATCTATGATGTCTCTACAGATTTACCGCTATCGCTTTGGGGTTATGCTCTAGAGACAGCCGATTCACACTGAATAGAACACCGCAAAACCGCTGAGACGACACCTATGAATGTGGTTTAGCAAGAAACCAAAGTTGTCGCTTAAAGTTTGGGGATGCGATGCTTATGTGAAAAGCTTCAACCCGATAAGCTCGAACCCAAATCGGAGAAATGTGTTCATAGGATACCCAAAGGAAACAGTTGGGTACACCTTCTATCACAGATCCAAGGCAAGACATTCGCTGTTAAGAATGGATCCTTTCTAGAGAAAGAGTTTTCTCAAAGAAGTGAGTGGGAGGAAAGTGGAACTTGATGAGGTAATAGTACCTTCTCCCTTACTTGAAAGTAGTTCGTCGCAAACCAGCTTCAGACACCCACGCCAAGTAGTGAGGAAGTTGATGATGTTGATCATGAAACTTCAGATCAAGTTACCGCAGAACCTCGTAGATCAACCAGTAAGATCCGCACCAGAGTGGTACGGTAATCCTGTTCTAGAAGTCATGCTACTAGATCATGATGAACCTACGAACTATGAAGAAGCGATGGTGAGCCCAGATTCAAAAATGGCTTGAGGCCATGAAACTGAGATGGGATCCATGTATGAAAACAAAGTGTGGATTTGGTTGACTTGCTCGAGGGTAGGCAAGCAATAGAAAACAAGTGGATCTTCAAGAAGAAGACCGACGACGGTAATGTTATCGTTTATAAAGCTCGATTTGTCGCAGGTTTTCGCAAGTTCAAGGGATTGACTACGATGAGACCTTCTCACCCGAAGCGATGCTTAAGTCCGTCTGAATCATGTTAGCAATTGCCGATTTTATGATTATGAAATTTGGCAAATGGATGTAAAGACTGCATTCCTGAATGGATTTGAAGAAGAGTTGTATATGATGCAACCGTAGGTTTTATCGATCCAAAGGAGCTAACAGTATGCAAGCCCATCCATCTATGGACCGTGCAAGCATCTCGAGTTGAATAAACGCTTGATAGTGTGATCAAAGCATTTGGGTTTGTACAGCATTTTGGAGAAGCTCAGATTTACAAGAAAGTGAGTGGGAGCTCAGAGCATTTCGATATTATGTGGATGACATATTGCTGATCGGAAATGATATAGAATTTCGGATAGCATAAAGGATACTTGAATAAGAGTTTTTCAATGAAAGACCTCGTGAAGCTGCTACATATTGGGCATTAAGATCTATAGAGATAGATCAAGACGCTTAATTGACTTTCACAAAGCACATACCTTGACAAAGTTTTGAAGAAGTTCAAATGGATCGTGCAAAGAAAGGGTTCTGCTCGTGTTACAAGGTGTGAAGTTGAGTCGACTCAATGCCCCACCACCAAGATAGAGAGAAAATGAAAGATGTCCTATGCTTTACCCATAGGCTCTTCAATGCGGCGTACGTGTGGTACCTGACATCGATGTAGCCAGTTATAGTATAGCAGGGAGGTACCAAAGTAATCCAGAGTGGATCATCGGATGCGGTCAACATCCCGAATACCGAAAAAGGACTAAGGATATGTTTCGATATGGAGGTGACAAAGAGCTCATCTAAATCAAGTGATAACAGATGTAAAAGCGATAACGATCCGGACGATTCTAAATCGCAGACCGTACAACGATTTACACCAAACGGAGGAGTCAGGCTTGGTAGTTCTAAACAAAGCCAGAGCGGGATCTACGTGAAGCGGAATATGTGCAGCTTCGGGAAGCAGCTAATGAAGGAGTCCTGATGAAGGAGTTCATATCCGATCTAGGTGTCATACCTAGTGCATCGGGTCCAATGAAAATCTTTCTCGGACAACATCGAGCAATTGCCTTAGCAAGAGAATCCAGATTTACAAGAGGACCAAGCACATCAAGAGACGCTTCAATTCCATCCGGACTTAGTCCAGACCGGGAGACATAGAGAGATTTGCAAGATACATACGGATCTCGAATGTTGCGTATCTGGCTGACTAAGCCCTCCCCTTCCACGAGCAAAACATGATCGCACCAAGACTCCATGGGTGTTAGAATCATTAATGTAATCTAGATTATTGACTTAGTGCAAGTGGGAGATCTGAAGGAAATATGCCCTAGAGGCAATAATAAAGTTATTATTTATTTCCTTATTTCATGATAAATGTTTATCATTCATGCTAGAATTGTATTAACCGGAAACATGATACATGTGTGAATGCATAGACAAAACAAGATGTCACTAGTATGCCTCTACTAGACTAGCTTGTTAATCAAAGATGGTTATGTTTCCTAACCATGAACAAAGGAGTTGTTATTTGATTAATGAGGTCACATCATTAGTAGAATGATCTGATCGACATGACCCATTCCCTTAGCTTAGCACACGATCGCTTAGTATGTTGCTACCGCTTATCCATGACTTATACATGTTCCCGTAACTGGCGAGATTATGCAACTCTAGGCTTAACGGAGGAACACTTGGTGCTACCAAACGTCACAACGAATCGGGTGATTATAAAGGAGTACTGTGTGTGTTCCAAAGGCGTATGTTGTTGGAGGATTTCGAGATTAGGTTTTGTCAATTCATAGCTCTGGAGAGGTATCTCCTGGGCCCTTCCTGTGAATGCACATCACCGGTTTTGTAAGCACTACAACCAATGAGCGAAGTTGTGAGATGATGACACACGATCGTGTAAAGAGACTTGCTACGTGAATCTAGATTGAACTAGGTATTGATACCCACGCATCGAATCTCTGCAAGTAATATACCTGATGACAAAGGGAACAACGATGTTGTTGCGCGGTCCGACGGTCAAAGATCTTCAGAGAATATGTAGGAACCAATATGGGCATCCAGGTCCCGCTGTTGGTTATCTGATCGTGAATAGTTCTAGGTCATGTTCATACTGTTCTCAACCGCAGGGTCCGCACGCTAAGGTTTCGGCGATGACGTATTATGAGTTTATGTATTTTGATGTACTGGCGAGTTCGGAGTCCCCATGGGATCACGGACATGACGCAGGAGTCTCTCGAATGGTCTAGACATAAAGATTGATATATTGAAGCCTATGTTTGGAGTCTCAATGGTTCCAAGCAAATGGAATTTCATCAAGTACCGGAGGTTAACGGAACCCCCGGAGGTAAATGGGTCTCGATGGGCCTTTAGTGTGAAAGGAGAAGGGGCAGCTCCAAGCCTGGTTGCGTGACTTCCCCCTCCCTAGTCCTACTAGATTAGGAGAAGGGGCCGCCCCTCTCTCTCTCTTCCCTCCGGAATCCCTTAGTCCAACTAGATTGGGGGAACTTATTCAGAGAGGGAGTAGGACCTGCCGCCTCCTTCGGTCACTGCCTCCCCCCGCTCCTCAGATATACGTAAGCAGGGGGGCACCTTGGAAACGCACACAAGTTGATCGTGAGATCGCCTTAGCGCATGCCCCTCTCACCATATTCCACTCGTTATACTGTCGCAGCTTAGCGGCTCCGGCCGTGAAACATCAAGATCGCCACCACGCCGCGGCCGACGAACCTCGACACCGGCTGGATCGAGTACGAGGGACGCCATCGAGCTGTACGTGTCAAGAACTCGGGCGCCGGAGTAACGGCGCCGGATCGGTCGGATCGCGAGGAGAACGTGACGACCTTCCTCTACGCCAGATCGCTCGCTTCGGGTCACAAGGGTATGTAGACAACACTCTCGCTATGCATCACCATGATCTTATGTAAAGAGAAAATTTTGAAATTACTACGCTCCCCAACAAACATTACCGCCAGCCGCCTTCTTTTGAAGATCCACTTGTTTTCTATTGCTTGCCTACCCTGGCAAGTCAATCAAAGTCCATACTTTGTTTTCATACATGGATCCCATCTCGATTTCATGGCTCAAGCCATTTTATGAATCTGGCTCACCATCGCTTCTTCATAGTTCGAGGTTCATCATGATCTAGTAGCATGATTTTAACAGGATTACCGTATTCACTGCAAGGATCTTACCTCGTTGATCTCACGAGGTTCTCAGAAGAACTTGATCCGAAGTTTCATGATCAACATCATCAACTTCCTCACTACTTGGTGTAGATGTCTCAAACCGTTTCATGCAAACTACTTTCAAGTAAGGGAGAAGGTACTATTACCTCATCAAGTTCTACTTTCCTCCCACTCACTTCGAGAGAAACTCTTCTCAGAAAGGATCCATTCTTAGCAACGAATGTCTTGCCTTCGGATCGATAGAAGGTGTACCCAATGCCTCCTTTGGGTATCCTATGAAGACATTTTTCCGATTTGGGTTCGAGCTTATCATTGAAGCTTTTTCACATAAGCATGATCCCCAAACTTTAAGAAACGACAACTTTGGTTTCTTGCCAAACCACATTCATAAGGTGCCGCTCAACGGATTTTGACGGTGTTCTATTCAAGTGAATGCGGCCGCCTCTAGAGCATAACCCCAAAATGATAGCGTAAATCTGTAAGAGATCATAGATCGCACCATATCTAGTAAAGCGACATGACGCTCGACACACCATTACGATGTGGTGTTCCGGTATGTGAGTTGCTAAACTATTCCGCATTGTTTCAAATGTAACCAAACTCGAACTCAAATATTCACCTCCACGATCGATCAGAAATTTGATTTTCTTATTACGATGATTTTCAACTTCACTCAAATTTTTGAACTTTTCAAATGTTTCAGACTTATGTTTCATTAAGTAGATATACCCATATCTCGCTTAAGTCATCTGTGAAGGTGAGAAAATAATGATATCCGCCATTTAGCCTCAACATTCATCGGACCACATACATCCGTATGTATGATTTCCAAATCTGTTGCTCTCTCCATAGTACCGAGAACGGGTTCTAGTCATCTTGCCCATAAGGCACGGTTCGCAAGTGCCAAGTGATTCATAATCAAGGACTCCAAAAGTCCATCAAGATGGAGTTTCTTCATGCGCTTTACAATCGATATGACTTAATGAAACATAAGTCCAAACGCTTGAAAAGTTCAAAGAATTTCAGAGTGAAGTTGAAAATCATCGTAACAAGAAAATCAAGTTTCTACGATCCGATCGTGGAGGTGAATATTTGAGTTACGAGTTTGGTCTACATTTGAAACAATGCGAATAGTTTCGCAACTCACGCCACCCGAACACCACAACGAAATGGTGTGTCCGAACGTCAGAATCGTATTTTACTAGATATGGTACGATCTATGATGTCTCTACAGATTTACCGCTATCGCTTTGGGGTTATGCTCTAGAGAACGATTCACACTGAATAGAACACCGCAAAACCGCTGAGACGCACCTTATGAATGTGGTTTAGCAAGAAACCAAAGTTGTCGCTTAAAGTTTGGGATGCGATGCTTATGTGAAAAGCTTCAACCCGATAAGCTCGAACCCAAATCGGAGAAATGTGTCTTCATAGGATACCCAAAGGAAACAGTTGGGTACACCTTCTATCACAGATCCAAGGCAAGACATTCGTTAAGAATGGATCCTTTCTAGAGAAAGAGTTTCCCGAAAGAAGTGAGTGGGAGGAAAGTGGAACTTGATGAGGTATAGTACTTTCCCTTACTTGAAAGTAGTTCGTCAGCAAACCAGTTCTCGAGACACCCACGCCAAGTAGTGAGGAAGTTGATGATGTTGATCATGAAACTTCAGATCAAGTTACCGCAGAACCTCGTAGATCAACCAGAGTAAGATCCGCACTGAGTGGTACGGTAATCCTGTTCTAGAAGTCATGCTACTAGATCATGATGAACCCACGAACTATGAAGAAGCGATGGTGAGCCCAGATTCCGCAAAATGGCTTGAGGCCATGAAATCTGAGATGGGATCCATGTATGAAAACAAAGTGTGGATTTTGGTTGACTTGCTCGAGGGTAGGCAAGCAATAGAAAACAAGTGGATCTTCAAGAAGAAGACGACGACGACGGTAATGTTATCGTTTATAAAGCTCGACTTGTCGCAAAAGGTTTTCGCAAGTTCAAGGGATTGACTACGATGAGACCTTTCACCCAGAAGCGCTTAAGTCCGTCCGAATCATGTTAGCAATTGCCGATTTTATGATTATGAAATTTGGCAAATGGATGTAAAGACCGCATTCCTGAATGGATTTGAAGAAGAGTTGTATATGATGCAACCGAAGGTTTTATCGATCCAAAGGAGCTAACAAAGTATGCAAGCTCCAATGATCCATCTATGGACTGCAAGCATCTCGAGTTAGAATAAACGCTTGATAGTGTGATCAAAGCATTTGGGTTTACAGACTTTTGGAGAAGCCTCAGATTTACAAGAAAGTGAGGGAGCTCAGAGCATTTCGATATTATATGGATGACATATTGCTGATCGGAAATGATATAGAATTTCTCGGATAGCATAAAGGATACTTGAATAAGAGTTTTTCAATGAAAGACTCGTGAAGCTGCTTACATATTGGGCATTAAGATCTATAGAGATAGATCAAGACGCTTAATTGACTTTCACAAAGCACATACCTTGACAAAGTTTTGAAGAAGTTCAAATGGATCGTGCAAAGAAAGGGTTCTTGCCTGTGTTACAAGGTGAAGTTGAGTCGACTCAATGCCCCACCACCGCAGAAGATAGAGAGAAATGAAAGATGTTCCTTATGCTTCAGCCTATAGGCTCTATCATATGTAATGTCAGGTACCGTGACCATGTGTGCCTCTATATAAGCTCTAGCAGGAGGTACAAAAGTAATCCAGAGTGGATCACCTGACAAGGTCAAGAACATCCTCAAATATACTTAAAAGGACTAAGGATATGTTTCAGATATGGAGGTGACAAAGAGCTCATCGAACGGTTACGCTTGATGCAAGTTTTTGACACCGATCCCGGACGATTCTAAATCGCAAATCTGGATACGATTTACACTCAAACGGAGGAGTCTTATTGCTACCAGTTCCTAAACAAAGCGTCAGAAAGCGGGATCTACATGAAGCGGAATACATATGTCTTCCGGGCGCGCTTAATGAAGGAGTCCGGATGAAGGAGTTCATATCCCATCTAGGTGTCATACCTAGTGCATCGGGTCCAATGAAAAAATCTTCAGGACAATATCGAGCAATTGCTTAGCAAAGGAATCCAGATTTTCACAAGAGGACCAAGCACATCAAGAGACGCCTTCAATTCCATCCGGGACTTAGTCCAAGACCGAGACATAGAGATTTGTAAGATACATACCGGATCCGAATGTTGGCACTGCCGACTAAGCCTCTCTCCACTTGCAAGCAAAACACATGATCAGCGACCAAGACTCCATGGGTGTTAGAATCATCGTATGTAATCTAGATTATTGACTTAGTGCAAGTGGGAGACTCAAGGAAATATGCCCTAGAGGCAATAATAAAGTTATTATTTATTTCCTTATTTCATGATAAATGTTTATCATTCATGCTAGAATTGTATTAACTGGAAACATGATACATGTGTGAATGCATAGACAAAACAATATGTCACTAGTATGCCTCTACTAGACTAGCTTGGTTAATCAAAGATGGTTATGTTTCCTAACCATGAACAAAGGAGTTGTTATTTGATTAATGAGGTCACATCATTAGTAGAATGATCTGGATTGACATGACCCATTCCCTTAGCTTAGCACACGATCGCTTAGTATGTTGCTACCCGCTTATCCATGACATATACATGTTCTCCGTAATCTATGAGATTATGCAACTCCATTTACCCGGAGGAACACTTTAAGTGCTACCAAACGTCACAACGTGAATCGGGGTGATTATAAAGGAGGTTTACTAGTGTGTCTCCAAAGGCAATGTTGGTCAAGGCGATTTCAGATTAGGTTTTGTCAATTCATTGTTTGAGAGGTATCTCTGGGTCTTCTCGGTAATGCACATCATCAAGCTCAGGCACTAAGCAACCAATGAGTTAGTTAGAGATGATGTACATGAACGAAAAGAGACTTGCTTGCGAACGATGGAACTAGGTATTGGATACCGACGATCGAATCTCGGCAAGTAACATACCGATGACAAAGGAACAACGATGTTGTTATGCGGTCCGACCGATAAAGATCTTCGAGAATATGTAGGAACCAATATGGGCATCCAGGTCCCGCTGTTGGTTATTGACCGTGAATGGTTCCAGGTCATGTCTACATTGTTCTCGAACCGTAGGGTCCGCACGCTAAGGTTTCTGGATGCATTATTATGAGTTTATGTATTTTGATGTACCAAGGAGTTCGAGTCCCGGATGTGATCACGGACATGACGAGGAGTCTGAATGGTCGAGACATAAAGATTGATATATTGGAAGCCTATGTTTGGAGTTCGAATGGTTCCGTAAAACGGAATTTACCGAGTACCGAGGTTACCGAACCCCGGAGGTAAATGGGCCTCGATGGGCCCTAGTGGAAAGGAGGAGGGCAGCCCAAGCTCGTCGCTGCGCCCCCCTTCCCTAGTCCTACTAGGACTAGGAGAAGGGGCCGCCCCTCTCTCTTTCCTCCGGAACCTAGTTGACTAGATTGGGGAATCACCCTGGAGGGAGTAGGACTCTGGCGCTCCTGGTCACGCCCTCCCTGCCTTTATACATGGGCAGGCACCTTGGAACCTCCACCATATTCCACCTGTTATACGTCCAAGCTTAGCGGCCTCCCGGTGAAACATCAAGATCGCACCACGCCGGGCCGACGAACCCCCCACCGGCTGGATCGAGTACAGGGACGCCATCGAGCTGACGTGTCAAGAACTGGGGCCGGAGTAACGGCGCCGGATCGGTCGGATCGCGAGGAGAACGACGACCCTTCCTCTACGCCAGATCGCTCGCTGGGTCAAAGGGTATGTAGACAACACTCTCCGCTATGCATCACCATGATCTTGGAGGGAGGAAAATTTTGAAATTACTACGCTCCCCAACAAACATTACCGCCAGCGCCTTCTTTTTGAAGATCCACTTGTTTTCTATTGCTTCCACCGGCAAGTCAATCAAAGTCCATACTTTGTTTTCATACATGGATCCCATCTCGATTTCATGGCCTCAAGCCATTTTTGGAATCGGCTCACCATCGCTTCTTCATAGTTCGAGGTTCATCATGATCTAGTAGCATGATTTTAACAGGATTACCGCATTCACTGCGCGGATCTTACTCGTTGATCTACGAGGTTCTCAGAAGAATTGATCCAAGTTTCATGATCAACATCATCAACTTCCTCACTACTTGGTGTAGATGTCTCTAAACCGTTTCAGGCAAACTACTTTCAAGTAAGGGAGAAGGTACTATTACCTCATCAAGTTCTACTTTCCTCCCACTCACTTTTTCGAGAGAAACTCCTTCTAGAAAGGATCCATTCTTAGCAACGAATGTCTTGCCTTCGGATCTGTGATAGAAGGTGTACCCAACTGTCTCCTTTGGGTATCCTATGAAGACAATTTTTCCGATTTGGGTTCGAGCTATCAGTTGAAGCTTTTTCACATAAGCATCGGATCCCCAAACTTTAAGAAACGATAACTTTGGTTTCTGCCAAACCACAGTTCATAAGGTGCCGCCTCAACGGATTTTGAGGTGTTCTATTAAGTGAATGCGGCCGCCTCTAGAGCATAACCCCAAAATGATAGCGTAAATCGAAGAGAATCATAGATCGCACCATATCTAGTAAAGCGACATGACGCTCGATCCGCTAAGTCATCTCGTGAAGGTGAGAAAATAATGATATCCGCCACGAGCCTCAACATTCATCGGACACATACACTGTATGTATGATTTCCAACAAATCTGTTGCTCTCCATAGTAACCGAGAACGGGTTCTAGTCATCTTGCCCATAACACGGTTCGTAAGTGCCAAGTGATTCATAATCAAGGACTCCAAAAGTCCATCAAGATGGAGTTTCTTTCGCGCTTTACAACGATATGATTAAACAAAGGTTACAAATAAGTTGCACTATCATTATCAACTCTGCATCTTTTGGTTTCAACATTATGAATATGTGTATCACTACTATCGAGATTCATCAAAATAGACCACCGCTCAAGGGTGCATGACCATAAAAGATATTACTCATATAAATAGAACAACCATTATTCTCTCGATTTAATGAATAACCGCCTCGATCAAACAAGATCCAGATATAATGTTCATGCTCAACGCAGGCAAATAACAATTATTTAGGTCTAAAACTAATCCCAAGGTAGATGTAGAGGTAGCGCGGTCGATCACATCACATCGACTTAGGAACCATTTCCCACGCAGATCGTCACCTCGCCTTTGCCGTTGTTCGCTAATCCGAGTCCCTGCTTCGAAGTTGCAAATATTAGCAATGTAACCAGATCAATACCCTGTGCTATCATGAGCTCTAGTAAGGTACACATCAATAACATGTATATCACATATACCTTTGTTCACCTTGCCATCCTTCTTATCCGCCAAATACTTGCAGTTCCGCTCAAAGGACTACCGCTTATAAGAGAAGACTTGGGCCTGTGCTTAGGTCTAGACTTGTTTTTCTCCGAGCAACAACTTGCTTGCTGTTCTTCTTGAAGTTCCCTTCTTCTTCCCTTTGCCTTTCTTCTTGAAACTGGTGGTCTTATTGACCATCAACACTTGATGCTCCTTCTGATTTCTACTCCGCAGCCTTTAGCATCATGTAAGAGCTCGTATAGTCTTTACTAACCCTTGCATATTATAGTTCATCACGTTTTGTAGCTTGGTGAAGTGATTGAAGAATTCTGTCAATGACAATCATCCGGAAGATTAACTCCCAATTGTGTCAAGTGATTGTAGTACCCACATTCCAGTATGTGCTCACTAATGTAACTATTCTCCTCCATCTTGCAGCTATAGAACTTATTGAGACTTATATCTCTCAACCGGCATTCTGTTATTAACTTCAACTCCTGAACATCTCATATGCTCCATGACGCTCAAAACGCCGCTGAAGTCCCGTTCTAAGCCATGCATGGCACACTGAACTATAGAGTAGTCATCACTTTGCTCGCCAGACTCACAACATCCGTGTTGCCAAAGAAGAGGCCGCCACCTAGCTGCATCCAGACGTAACTCTTCAGCAGCAATGAGGATAATCTCGTGTTACGGACCCAGTCCGTAATTGCTACCATCATCTTTCAACTTTGCTTTCTCAAGGAACGCATTAAAATTCAATGGAACAACAGATGAGCCATCTATCTACAATCAAACATAAACAAGCAAGATACTATCGTACTAAGTTCATGATAAATTTAAGTTCAATTAATCATATTATTTAAGAACTCCCACTTAGAAAGACATCTCTAGTCATCTAAGGATCATGTGATCCAAATCAACTAAACCATAACCGATCATCACGTGAAATGGAGTAGTTTTCAATGGTGAACATCTTATGTTGATCATATCTACTATATGATTCACGCCGACCTTTCGTCTCCGTGTTCCGAGGCCATATCTGCATATGCTAGGCTCGCCAAGTATAACCCGAGTATTCTCAGCGGTGCAAAACTGGCTTGCACCCGTAGATGGACGAGAGCTTATCACACCCGATCATCACGCGGTGTCCGGCACGCATTAACTTTGGCAACGTATACGGGAGAACACTTTTGATAATTTAGTGAGAGATCATCTTATAATGCTACCGTCAATCAAAGCAAGATAAGATGCATAAAGGATAAACATCACATGCAAATCAATATAAGTGATATGATATGGTCATCATCATCTAGTGCTTCGTGATCTTCATCTCCGCAGCACCGTCATGATCACCATCATCACCGGCGCGACACCTTGATCTCCATCGTAGCATCGTTGTCGTCTCGCCAATCTTATGCTTCTACGACTATCTCTACCGCTTAGTGATAAAGTAAAGCATTACGTATGCATTGCATTGCATACAAAAGCGACAACCATATGGCTTCTGCCATTGATAACTTCGTTACAAAACATGATCATCTCATACAATAAAATATAGCATCACGCCTTGACCATATCACATCACATGCCCTGCAAAAACAAGTTAGACGCCCTCTACTTTGTTGTTGCAAATTTTAGGTGGTGCTACGGGCTTAAGCAAGAACCACTCACCTACGCATCAAAACCACAACGATATTTCACAAATAGACTGCTTAACCTTCTCAAGGACCGGCGAGCCACACTTCAACTAAAGTGAGAGAGACAGCACCCACCAGCCACCTTAAGCAACGAGCTCGAGCGGTGAAACCAGTCTCGCTGAAGTTGTGACAGTCGGTCCGCCCATCTCACAATACCGCTGAACCAAAGTATGACATGCTGGGGTAGGTATGATGTATCGCCCACAACTCACTTGTGTTCTACGCAAAACATCAAACCATAAAACCTAGGCCTGATGCCACTGTTGGGGAACGAGTAATTTCAAAAATTTCCACGCACACGCAAGATCATGGTGATGCATAGCAACGAGAGGGAGAGGTTGTCTACGCACTCAGAGACCCGCGGAAGCGATCACAACGAGAGGAAGTAGTCGA
>JAHHZJ010006935.1:0-31921 GCA_021437245.1 Aegilops speltoides | reverse complement strand
TGAATCCAGCACCGGGCTAGCAGATCGGTGAACGGCAGAAGGGCTAACAGACTGGGTTCATCGGGGACATTTCCGGGAGTATACGGAACGAAGAAGGACACATGCGCCAGCCTAATTTCCAAAGAGGCTACCATGGCTCGGTGGAAACACTAGGAGACATTTCCAAAGAGAGGCTACTAAAGATAAACAACTAGATAGTCGATCCCACACATACCAAGCATTTCAATAACATACACACAATATGCTATGTGCAAATACAACATGGCATCACAACATGACTCTATGACTCAAGTATTTATTCATTAGGCCCGAGGAGCGAGATATTTAAAATGGGTCTCACGACCCAACATTCAAGTAAAGTCAAAGCACAAGCGAAGTTAACTTGTCCGAACATAACTATAAATGGAAAAGGTAAAAGCCCCGACTATCTACCGATCCCGCCGAGGCACAAGATCGTTGAGGTAACAAGCTAAACGTCAAGTCCAAGCGAACTACTAGCAGACCGTCTTCCCAAAACATAAAATAGGCAAACGTGAGTACAAATGTACCCAGAAGACTTACATCGAACTAACTACATATGCATCATTATCAACAAAGGGGTGGGGTTTAATCAAAAAGCCGCTTTGACTCGGTGGCTAACCAACTACGACGCAAGTAACTTTTGAGGGGACCGAGTCCACATATTCACCATATCAATACACCACTATGGATCCGCCCCGCCTCCCTACGAGAACGCCATCCATAGCACTCACACTTATCTTGGCGATTTTAGAGTATCCACTTTCACTTGTCTATGAACTATGCAACCAAGTTTCCATATCCGGGAACCGCTATTCAATAGATAATGATAACCCCGCAGGGTGTACTTCTTCACACACGCCTTGCCACTTATCGCCCGACACGCCATGTACCTCGGAACCTTCAAGGAAGCCGGGCAGGAGTCGGCCACGCCTACCTAAACACTCAAGTCTTCCCCGGCTTATCGCCTATTCGGTTCCATCCGCAAGGAGATCCGCCGGGTGCGCCACGGCCCCAAACGATGTGAGCAGGGTTCCCAAGCCCACCTCGACGGGTGGATTACGCTTACACCCATGGTGCCTAGTCTGCCCAAGCCCACCTGCACCGGTGCCACTTGGTAGACTACTAGCACTACCTACAAACACCAAACTAGTTGCAACTCCCGGACAGAAACTAGGGTGCTTAAAGCCGAGAGGGCTTGGAGCCGAGCCCAATGTGTGGTAGTAGCTTTCATGGATCAAAACACGTAACCGGCCCGAGGACGGCTGAATGAGACAACCCACCATGTATCCTACATGGCCTCTCACCGCTATTTACCAAATCGTGTTCACACGCTTATCCACACCCTGAGGAATGTTCACACACCTCCGATTCATCCCGATGAATCGACCGACACAACTCTAAGCAATAGTAGGCATGACAATCAAGCGAATGAGTAGGCAACCAGGGCTCAAACAACTCCTACTCATGCTAGTGGGTTTCATCTATTTACTGGCAATGACAGTCATGCAGAGGATAAGGGGTTCAACACCAAGATGTAAAGGAATCGTTGTTGTCCTAATGCAAAAAGAGAGCAGAGCGAGAGAGGGTTTGTATCGAATGAACAAGGGGTTTTGCTTGCCGGCACTTCCGAAGATAATATAGTCTTCATCCGTGTCATCGAACTCATCCGGAACCACGCCATCGAGGGGACAATACCGCAAACAAGGAAGAAACACAATCAATGCAATGCACAGATGATGCATGATCATGAAATGTCAATATGAATGTGTTTTGGGCCAATGCAAGCTAGAACAGATTGAAATGAGTCCATTTGAAACAAAGATTCAAATGCAAACCCATTTTATGAAGTCATATTAGTGCATTAACTTGTTTCACCTAAACAGCAAGGTTATTTTGTTCTAACATGCATGCAAATGGTACAGATGGATAGATTGGATTTTTCTGATCATTTTTCATATATAATTTGTTTGATTTGGAGTTGTTGAATTTCTATGAATTTTAGAAGTTTAGACTATTTTCCGAATTTCCGAAACAATAAATCCGTAAAATGAGTTATTGGCCAAGATTAGGTTGCCGACCTCAAAGAGGTCAAAGATGGGTCGGCAAGCCCCATGGGGGTCCACGTCGTGATGGGCTGGTTAGTGTCAAGACAGGGGGGGGTCAATGACACGCCCAAGTCAATACCGACGGGGCCTCAATATGGACGGGCGTCAAACCGACCGGCCCGTGGGGTTAGTTTAATCTAAACACGATAAAACCGGGTTAGTTAGGGCGTGGGGCCGTGTCGTGAGCTAGGAGGTTGGTTGGGGGTAAAGGCTAATGACGGGCCACATCTAATCCGGCGACTAATCGCCGGCGTAGGGAGCGGGCGGCGACGCTCGGGGTGCGGAGAGAACAAGAGAGGAGGGGAACGAGGGAGGAGAGAGCGAGGGGTCCAGGGGCTCGGGCATTCCGGGGTCGAAGGAGGACAAGCCCCCGGGGCAGGAGGTGGCCTCGCCTTTCCAAGGCGCCCACCAGCACACCGGGGGGAAAGGGATGATCGGGAGCCGGCCGGGCCGATTGTTGGGCCGCCAAGGCCTAGGTAGCTTCTCCTTCCCTTTCGGGTTTTCCTATTTTTTTTGTTTTCTATTTCGAAGTTTTTTTGATTTGATTTAAATATCAAATCATTTTAGTAGCTTCAAAAGATTTATGTGGCTTGTTACAAAGTATTCAAAGCCACTCACAAATTTTCAATTGGGACTTATAATTGTTTTATAGGAGAATTAAATCCAACTCTTAAAAATCCAAATGGCCAAAATAATCCTCAAAAATGTTCCATATTTTTCCGGGTCAACCCTTGGAAAAATTATCAAACATCATTGAAGTGCATTCCGAAACATTGGATGCATTTTCCGTTTATTTGCCTTCTTTAATTGAATTTTGAGGCTTTCAAATTTTCCCCCAACTTTCGAATTTAGACATGATGCATGGATGCAACTGATGCAACTATTGCAAACAAATTCTAGGGTTGTGAAACTCACCCCACTAAACAAGAATCTCCCCGAGATTCAAGACGGAGGTAAGAGGAAAGGGGGTCACAAAACTATCACAATCTTCATGATCCATTTCCCTTCTTGAAGATGTGACTCATTGCTTCAAAATTGATCTTGACGCCTTTGCTTTGAGATCTTCATTCAGATGATGACAAGAATAAAGGGAAAATTTAGAAGGATCGACTCCCAAGATCGAAAACTTAGGATCAACTCATGGATTGAGACATGGAAACATCTCTGCGAGACACGGAGCATAAAACTAGGGTGATGGTGTAAGATG
The DNA here is from genome assembly GCA_021437245.1 of Aegilops speltoides. Taxonomy (NCBI): domain Eukaryota; kingdom Viridiplantae; phylum Streptophyta; class Magnoliopsida; order Poales; family Poaceae; genus Aegilops; species Aegilops speltoides. Next base: position 28,588 of record JAHHZJ010006935.1, on the reverse strand, counting down.
ATGACGAAGGTTCAAAGGTAGGCAACAATTCCACACTTAAGAAGGTGGTGAACCGTTGTCGACGAGCGAGGAGTTGGGTTGCCACGAACATAACAGGCACCTTAAAGGTGACTGAGAAATATCCCCTTAATGGCAAAAAGAATTACTTTTGATACCTAGATCATTGAAACTCTCTATACCAGCCTAAAATTCACAAACGATCGCTAGGGTTGGAGAGAACGACATACTCGGCTAGAATGGATGATGCGGATTACCTTGTTGAAAACAACACAAGGGATGATTTTAGTAACGGAGAGAAACTCAAAAAGAGAGAGTGAGTCCACTGCTTGAAAAGTTATAGCATAACGAGGAAACCGAGAGCAATCCCGCTAGTGCCGATGATAACACCTAGCCCTGTGTGTGCTCTCAAGAATTGAGCATTTCCTATTCATCAAGGTTTTACCAACATCCGTGTCAAGGATCCCGCAACACATCGTACTACCATGATGAACAAAGTGGTGGATGATGCAGATGAAAAGGAAGATAACACCTTTCGATTTCACCTTAGCGGGCCAAGGAAACAAAACGATGATCGCCGGAGACATTTAGCACTCTATTTATCGTTCAACTTGATGTACTAGCGTATCCCATTCAATGAAATGGTCGATCTAGAACATCAAGTAAAGGTCGGACTTCGAAGCACAAAATCATAAGGCACAGGGGTAAATCCTAAAGTCCTTTGGGGAGGTGGCTAACTTCTTCAATCAAGATACTACAATATTAGGTCTTCGGAGGTGGTGCCACTATCCACTTTACCAGGTGGACCATTATTATAGTTCTTGGGAACGTCCAACCATCATATCTCCCGAGATTCGATCCGTTGGCGATATTCCCATCAAGTCTAGAAAAGAAAGTTTGCAACACAAATCGACGAGATGACGCGAGATTCTCGAAATGAACTACGATAGCAAGCTCCAAAACATGAGCTGGTTCCAAAACATGTGAACACGTTGTCCCGCATAAGCATGCCCACGTAGTAGTCTTATAATGAAACACTATGAGATCGTTGGGGAACCATCATCGAGGATAACAAATCTTGTACAAACCGTCGGTACCTTCGACTAGCACGAGAACTTATTATCCTTGAACAAATCAATGGTTGGTGTGCTAGGGACACATATAGAATGGAGGTAGCGACCTCCAAACCATAGCATACTTCGCACATGCATGACCGACTTGGGATGGTTCCAGAGGAAACAAAACAATCTATCTCAACTCATGGCGCAACTTGCACCAAATGCACATGAATAGAGGATGTCACTTCTTTCATCCGAACATATGCTTCATGCACGGACATGAAGATAATGCTTATAAAAGTTTCCAAATAGCTTAATGTCCAACAAAATCATGGAGGAGATAAGGATGTTGTCGGGGCCAACAAATTTTCCAAAAATTCCCGGGTTTTCCAAAGATATAATGGTGTATGCTCGAGGGATCAACCATGAGTAAGACAACATTATGAACATCGTTTTCGATTTGATTTGACGATAGCCCAACTCAAATCAAAGATTGGGTAAGACAATAGGTCCATAAACCGATCACGGGGTAATAGATGAAAATACCATCTTTCTTCAACACACATACAAGATATCCCTTGGAATGAACTAATGATAAGCTATTATTTTCCAAAAGGGTTTAGCTTAACCAAACTAGGTATCCACACGATGCTTGGAGAAAGGGTGGTTTATAGGAAACCAACTTGATCACGAGCTCAACATAGTGATCGTGACAACCTTGATACTTTCAGAAGATACCAAAACACAACCACCGATATGTTACTAAGCTTGAGAACAATCTTGCTTTTCGCAAAGATATGATCAAAAGAGCAGGGTTTAACAAGATCCTAACTCATTGATCGGAGAGTGCACCGGAAATAAGGGCTAGATAGCACAATCATACTTAGGGTGATGATTCAAAATCAACATGCTAAGATGGGGTTAACCTTAACTCTAAGCAAAAAGTTGCTAGAAGTATTGATTTCACACCTCACAATCACTTGTGGATTCCGTGCAAAACACGAACCGAGGAATGAGTAATGATGACGAGGAGTTACTACATCAAGAATTCAAGGATGGTGTGCAATTCCATGAATTCTTGATATAAAGATGGTATTACCCGGTAGAAAACAAAAGCTGGATTAGTATTTGATCCGGGAGTACGACGCTTTGACCCAACCTGAAATGGACAAGGTAATCGAGTTCGCTCCTAGTCATTCGAATAGAATGGCTTGACGGACCACAAGAATAATAGGCACCGATGAATGATTGCACGATACTTTGACTATCAATTGATAGACGAGGGTCGACAAACTAAAGAGAACAACTCAAAGGAACATAAACTTTCGAGTTGTGGATGCATAGATTAGTAGCGAGAAGCTCAACATTTCTTCCGGATAACCCATGGGAAAGGGTAGAACCGGAGATTCACAATTATGAATGGAGAACCCTCAAGAGTACTTGAGGATCTTTGGTTCAAGGAACTTCCGCCATAAGGTTCATAGTATTTGGAAGAAGGAAATACCACGGACCTCGAGGAATAATGCAAAGGTTACTAATAACCTAAGGGAGCTAGAAATTACTATCAACATGAAGTAAGTAGGGTGAATCTGTCGTAAACCCAGAGTAGAATACCTACCAACTAAATGGCATCACGGATGCGAGAATGATGGCCAAAATCATCACACTAGGAACACAAAGCATGGCTAAATTACTAGGTGATCCTTAAGACACCTAGGGTCATAATAATAACTCCAAATATATGTCGAGGCAATAGAATACCTCAACTCAACAATTAGTGTGATTAACTTGGCCTATAAGGACATCAGAACGGAGGAAGGGATTTGCAAATGCATCGATCATTTGAAACTCGATGACTCGACAAAGATAACGGTAAATGCTCAAAAGATTTGAGACATCATGCAAAATGGTGGCATAACTACTCAACAACATCATATCAAGGTTTCGAGATCAACAGCTAACATACAAGTAGTAGAAACTGAATGGCTTAAATCCAACAATCCTATAAGTCTACGGATTAGTAACACGTGATCCTAATAGAAAGAAGAGAAGGCCTAGTTCTTAACCCCGAGGAAAGATAAGATGACCGATCAAGGCCATGGAATAAGGAGTAAAAAGAGCCTTACGCTCCATCCCACAATCAATTCCCTACATATAACTAAAGCATTTCCGACTCAACTTCACCAGTTGGCTTGGTAATCCTACACAAATAAGCTCGATACCAAAGTCGTCAGACTCGACTCAATACCACATCGATCTAGCATGTAACACCTCATATCACTTTTGGCCTCACGACGGTATTCCCGTGTCGCCTTACCTTTGCCCGGGACCGCTTGCCTTTTGGCACACGATATGATAGTATCGCTAGCATCCATATGATAAGGAGCCCGGCCGACATGGCTAGTCAGAAACCCAAAGTGGCACAAACTTACAGGACAGCATCCATGACCAAGATCGAACGTGTCCCATCACCGAGTGAATCCGTGCTGTAGCACTGGCTAGCAGACTCGTGAACCGGTCAGAAGCGGCTAACAGACTCCTGTTCATCGCGGACATTTCAAGGGATGATACAGAACGAAGAAGGACACATGCCGGCCAACCTAAGTGTTCCGAGCAAGAGTAAGCTACCATGGCTCTGGAAACACTATGAGACATTTCCGTAAGAGAGGCTACTAAAGATAAACAACTAGATAGTCGATCCCACACATACCAAGCATTTCAATAACATACACACAATATGCCTCGATATGTGCAAATACAACATGGCATCACAACATGACTCACGACTCAAGTATTTATTCATTAGGCCCGAGGAGCAGATATTATAAACATGGGTCTCAACCCAACATTCAGAGCATACAAGTCAAAGCACAAGCGAAGCTTAACTTGTCCGAGTACGCATAACTATAAATGGAAAAGGCAAAAGCCCGACTATCTACCGATCCCGCCGAGGCACAAGATCGTAGCTGAGGTAACAAGCTAAACGTCAAGTCCGCGAACTACTAGCGAGACTCAAGTTCTCTGCAAAAACATAAAATAGGCAAACGTGAGTACAAATGTACCCAAAGAAGACTTACATCGTAACCAACTACATATGCATCATTATCAACAAAGGGATGGTGGGTTTAACCGCAGAAGCCAACTTTGACTGCTAACCTGAACTACGACGCAAGTAACTCTTTTGAGGTGGCCACGAGTCCACATATTCACCATATCAATACACCACTATGGATCCGCCCCGCCTCCCCACGAGAACGCCATCCATAGCACTCACACTTATCTTTGGCATTTTAGAGTATCCACTTTCACTTGTCTATGAACTATGCAAGGGGTCCAAGTTTCCATATCCGAGGAATCGCTATTCAATAGATAATGATAACCCCGCAGGGTGTACTTCTTCACACACGCTCGCCACTTATCCTCAGACACGCCATGTACCTCAGAACCTTCAAGCAAGTCGGGCGAGGAGTCGGCCACGGCCTACCTAAACACTCAAGTCTCTCGTCCTGTTTATCGCCTATTCGGTTCCATCCGCAAGGAGATCCGCCGGGTGTCGCCACGGCCCCAAACGATGTGAGGGTTCCCAAGCCCACTCGACGGGTGGATCTACGCTGGACACCGTCACTGGTTAGTCTCGTCCCAAGCCCACCTGCACGGGTGCCACTTGGTAGACTACTAGCACTACCTACAAACACCGTAAACTAGTTGCAACTCCCGACAGAGAACAAGGGTGCTTAATAGCGAGAGGGCTTGAGCGCCGAGCCCAATGTGTGGTAGTAGCTGTTCATGGATCACAAACACGTAACTCGTTCCTCGAGGACGGCTGCAATGAGACAACCCATGATGTACTCCTACATGGCCTCTCACCGCTACCTTTACCAAATCGTGTTCACACGCTTATCTCACACACGTAGGACATGTTCACACACCTCCGATTCATCCCTGATGAATCGCACTGACACAACCTAAATAGTGCATGACAATCAAGCATGAATGAGTAGGCACATCAGGCTCAAACAACTCCTACCATGCTAGTGGGTTTCATCTATTTATCGGGCAATGACAGTCATGACGATAAGGGGTTCAGCTACCAGATGTAAACCGCTGAATCGTTGTTGTCCTAATGCAAGAAAAGAGAGCAGAGGAGAGAGGGTTTGTATCGAATGAACAAGGGGTTTTGCTTTGCCCGACAGCCCAAGATAATATAGCTCTTCATCCGTGTCATCGAACTCATCATCGGAACCACGTCTATTGAGAGGGGACAATACCAGCAAACAAGGAAGAAACACAATCAATGCAATGCACAGTATGATGCATGATCATGACATGTCAATATGAATGTGTTTTGGGCTAATGCAAGCTAGAACAGATTGAAATGAGTCCATTTGAAACAAAGATTCAAATGCAAACCCATTTTATGAAGTCAAATTAGTGCATTAAATTGTTTCACCTAAACAGCAAGGTTATTTTGTTCTAACATGCATGCAAATGGTACAGATGGATAGATTGGATTTTTCTGATCATTTTTCATATATAATTTGTTTGATTTGGAGTTACGTTGAATTTCTATGAATTTTAGAAGTTTAGACTATTTTCTCGAATTTCAGATAAAAATAAATCTAGAAAATGAGTTATTGCCAAGATTAGGTCATGCCGACCTCAAGAGGTCAACAGATGGGTCCAGTCAAGCCTGACCAGTGGGGTCCACTGGTCGCTGATCGAGCTGGTTAGTGTCAATGACAGGGAGCCGGGTTAACAGACACGCCACAAGTCAATACCGACGCGTGTGGGGTCGGTCATATGAGACGGGCTGTGTCAGCCAACGACTGCAGGCCCATGGGGTTAGTTTAATCTAAACACGATAAAACTCAGTATTAGGGCGTGGGCCTGTGTCAGCGAGCTAGAGGTGGTTAGTGGGCTGTAGCTGCATGACGCCACGCCATCTAATCCGGTGACTAATCGCCAGGCGGTAGGCGACGCGGGCGCGAGCTGTCGGTGTGCTGTGAGAGAACGAGATGCAGGAGGGGAACGGGAGAGGAGAGAGCGAGGGGTCCAGGGGCTCGGGCATCTCCGAAGCGGGTCCGAAGGAGGACAAGCCTCACAGCACAAGCATGAGGTGGCCTCGCCTTCAATGCGGCGCCACGACAAGGCACATCGAAGGGAGGAAAGGGATGATCAGAGCTACCGTCTGGGCCGATTATTAGGCCGCTGTAAGGCCGTAGCTTCTCCTTCTCTTCGGTTTTCCTATTTCTTTTGTTTCTATTTAAGTTTGTTTTGATTTGATTTAAATATCAAATCATTTATTAGCTTCCGAAAAGATTTATGTGGCTGGTTACAAAGTATTCAAAGCCACTCACAAATTTTCAGAATTGTTGGACTTATAATTCTTTTATAGGAGAACTAAATCCAACTCAAATACTTATTGATTTAAATCCAAATGGCCAAAATAATCCCTAAAAAATGTTCCATATTTTTGGTCTGGGTCAGAACCCTTGGAAAAAAATATCAAACATCATTGAAGTGCATTCTCGAAACATTGGATGCATTTTCCGGTTATTTGCCTTCTTTAATTGAATTTTGAGGCTTTCAAATTTCCTCGCTCAACTTTCGAATTTAGACATGATGCATGGATGCAATCGATGCAACTATTGCAAACAAATTCTAGGGTTGTGACATGTTTGCATGGTATTCATTGTTTCTTCCCTCTCTCTCAAGAGACTCGAGACCAGACGCAGCGCCGTCCTGCTCGACCACTTGAGTTCGACGACTCCTTCTTGCCGATGCAACGGCAAGCCCCCTTGATCACCGATATCGCCTATTCTCCTATAACGCTTGCATTAGAGTAGTGTAGCATGTTATCGCCTGTTAATCCTATTCTACGATGCATAGCCCGACATTGTTGCTACATCTGCTGATACTTACCCGCAATCCTAATACTTAGTATAGGATGCTAGTTTATCATCCGTGGCCCTACATTCTTGTCGGTCGCCTTGCTATATTATCGGGCCGTGATCACTTGGGAGGTGATCACGGTATACTATACATATAACCTATTATGATGGCTGACTAAAGTCGGGTTGGTCAAGAGTACCCGAGTGATTCACGGATTGGGGGCTGAAAGGACCTTTGTCCCGATGGCCCTCTGTTGGATCTTTGTGGTGGAGCGACAGGCAGTGTTGAGACCACTCTTAGGCGAGAGGTGGCCTGGCCCAGTCAGCTGCTCAATCGCGTTGCTTCATAATAACACGCTTAACGAGGTCTTGGTATTTGATCTGAGTTCCGCCATCCGGCCTATACGCACTAACCAACTACGGGAAAGATATTGTGACACTCCAAAAGATTTTATGGTTATGTTTTCAGAAAGAGCCTTGCTTCGGTTTGAAGAAGGTAATTTAAACCCTTTTAAAAACCCTTCTAAGTCTCCGCCCTCTAGAAACCTTTTTCTGGATTGAGTTTTTTCTAAAAAGAAAACCTTTTGGTTTTGGGATTTTATTTGGTTTTGATCCATTTTTGTTATGCCATGCCACTTATGGTAAAATCCCTCAAAACCCCTCCTTCCACTTGGATACAAACCAAACATTCTGTTCAAACTAATAAAATCCATTTTTGGATTTTATTCCAATTATTTTCTTTCCAAATAATTCGTCTTTTCTTTTGAGCCTAAGTGATTTGCAAAGCAAGCACCCAAAGGCTTTTGATTTTTGACCTCAACTCAACACCCATGTATAGTCCTTTGTACCCACAACCCGTAACCATCTTGATCCACTCTTCTTCTTTTCAAATATTTCAAATTTCACTCACTACAAGTTTGGACCAGATTTGCCAAATTTGGTGAAATTCATATCTACAGCTTCTCCAAAAATTCCACCAAAATTCAGTCAACCTCTAGTTGCAATGAGAGACCTTCCACCAAAAACCAGCTCAAGGAAAATCCCTACATGCCTAGATCATTCTGTCAACACCTTGCATGCACTGCTTGCTCATCTTCGCTAAGTTCGTAGTTTCAGAGTCGATCGTCAAATTCAGTCACATGCTCACAAAGGCACTTGGCACGCTGCTCACGGCCTAGCTTGCTTTGTCCGGAGCCTCACACGCTTGCGCTTGGTTCCTCGGCGCTGGCACTCGCCTGGCCGCGCCGTGTCTTATGGCGACAACCACCGTAGCGGCCGATAGAGAGCGAATGGCGGCAAGACATCCGTCGCGCCGCCTAAACCCCCGGTGGCTATCGCTGGCTATCTCTTGCCAACAAGACGATGCAGCACCGTCGCGTGTGCGCGCACGCACAGAGCATGCTCCCGCCCCGACGGGCCCGCCGCCTGCTCACAAGCCCACCTAAGCTTCGAGTCCCGCTCGTTTAACGCTCGAACGAAACCCGTGAACCCCATGATGGTGCTCAACTCCTAAAACTCCCCGACCACATTCTGCACCACCATAAGCTTCGCCGAGAACCCGCTCTCGGCCACCACCTGACCACCTATAAAGGGCCCTGAGCTCGCCTCGAGCACACACCTCTCTCACCACACCAAGACCCCACGAGGCCACCAGGGAGGACCTCGAGGAGGTCTCTCCCCAACTCCGCCGCCCCATTCCGCCTCGGCCTCCACCTTGATTCACTCCGTGAGGTTGTCTCCGTGCCCAAACCCCGCTCACCCCCTCTAGCTACCAGAGATCTAACCCTCCTCAATTTGCCCTCCGCAACTTCTCGACGAGGTCCACGACCACCCGAACCGCCGTCCGCCGGAGCAAGGGCCGCCGCGACAAGTTGCTCGTGGCGACCACTTCCACCTCCCACAGACGCGAAGGTCTCGTGTCTGATCATGAAGGTACCACCAATCACTCTACTCGCCATGGATCGCCACCGCCACCATCAAGACTCTCGAGCGCTCGCGCCCTATTTCTCTTTTGATTTTCAAACCCGATGCTGGAGCCCACCGCCGCCTCTCACCTTTCTAAACGAGCCGTCAAGGCTCGCCAAAGTACGCCCCTCCGGGCCGGCGATTTCAATCGAATCGTTTCTTTTTATAAGTGAGCCTCGAAACTTTCGTTTCATTACAGATGGGCCCTGGGTTAAAACCCTTATAACTTTTTATCGAAAGGAATTTTGTGTGATTCTTTTTCTGCCTCTTCAAATTTTTGTCTAGTTTTTTATCATATTTATTTGAAAAATATTTGGATCAACTTCTGACTCCCATGGTATTTACGATAGCGCGTTTTTTGTGTACCATAGATACCGAAGGTGGTGACGAGACGCTAACTCGCGAACTAGGCCCCGACTACTCCGAGCCAGCAAGCATGTTTGAACTCTTGATATGATGAGTGTCTTGGCATGTTTGCATTGAATAGTTTCATGTCATGTTCATAAGCATCCCGATAAAATTTTGTTTCGTGAAAAGTCGAGACAAGTGAGTTTCGGAATCCATGAGTTCATGGAAATGAGGTTGCATGGCCACATGGTGGCATGAAGATGGTTAAGATGGTAGTGTTGTAGCATGCCGCCTTTATGCCAAGATGTTTTTGACTCCGTATCAACTCCCGCTCATTTATCTTTCCGATCGCCACATGTTTCCCAAGGGATATGGCTTAGTAAGATGCAAACCACTTCCGGTACACACCAAATGGAGAGGCGGGATGAAGGTTCCATGGCCCGATTAAAGCCTTTCATCCGTCAAGGCATGGGTGTTTCGGTTGGGACCGAGAGGGGCACCCCTTAGAGCGCGTATATAAATTTGATCCCATGCTATTCGAGATTTTGATCTCCGCCTCAAAGTTTTTCTGAACTGCCTAGGGTGATTCCCGCAACGTGAAGTGGGATGGGTGTGACCGTTAAGTTGTGTTTCTTCCGAAATACCATAAACGGAACTAGTCCTCGTGACTACGAAACGCTGGTGTGGGTATTTTAGTACAAACTCGCAGAGTCAACTCCCCATTACAACATCCCATCCATGACCTAGTTCCGTGTCCTTGTTATCTTGTCAATTGTCGCCTTGGTGACAAAAACCCGTAAGCTAAAGGGTGTTAAGTTCGTTAATGTTTATTCTTGTGATGGACTAACCCGCTAACCATCCGTGGTGGAATATTTTTTCGTTACATTAACCCTCACACGTTATGACAATGAACTATAAGTTCTTTCCGTGACGCCGCCGACGTCCGACTACGCATTGTTATTATTTATTTTGCTATAAGTCTTTCGTGACGCCGCCGACGTCCGACTACCGCATTGTTATTATTTATTTTGCTATAAGTTTTTCGTGACGCGGTCGACGTCCGACCACGGCATTGTTATTATTTATTTTGCTATAAGCCCTTTCGTGACGCTCGCCGACGTCGATCCTGCATTGTTATCATTTATTTTTGCTATAAGCCCTTTCGTGACGCCGCCGACGCCCGATCTCGGGCATTTATTTTAAAGTCCTTTATGTGGCATCGCCGACGCCTCGATCCGTGGCATTTATTTTAAAGCCCTTTATGTGGTGTCGCTAAGACGCTCGATCCGTGGCATTTCTTTTAAAGCCCTTTATGTGGTGTCGCTAAGACGCTCGATCGTGGCATTTCTTTTAAAGCCCTTTATGTGGTGTCGCTTAGACGCCCGATCGGGGCGTTTTTTTATTTATCTTCCTTTCGAGAGCGCCGCTAACCGATTGGGTTTACGCTATTTCGTTGGTTTTCGAGCGACTACCGCCGACTCCATTTTTACCTGCCTTGTTTTTACTAATTAAATGTGCCATTGTTAAAATACTCATGACGATTCACGCATGCATTTGTTATATCTTTTGTCCGACTGTCTTGCAGTACTTTCAAAGTACTCACCGCTTGTTGATTTGGCCAGATTGTCGACAAGGCATCTCATGGATGAGGAGTTCGATAGCGAGTCCGACGCTTAGAGGAGTCCGTCGGTCCTCGTGCGACCCGGATTTGGTCATCAGATATAATCGCTTCGCTACCTAAATAAAATTCATCGAGCCTCACCGACGCCGATGAGCCGCCAGTAGTAGTATTACTACCCACTCCAATCGTGTTACTCCACCAACCACTTTTATCTCGAGTCAAGAGTATTGCCACCCCACCATTGTGCCATATCAGCCATATGTATAATTATCGGCGTGTTTGTAATAATTGTTGAACGACTTCAGCTCAACCCTCGTAATAAATTAATGCTACCGGCTTATTGTATCAAAGTTTTGTCTACCGTGAGGAGGATTTTCCTCACTGACATCAAAAGATCGGTCTCTCAATAAATATTTTATTGAAAACCGGTCGTGACAAGCTTGGTACCGAGCTAGGCTGACAGAGGAAGCCACTAGGTGCGATCGCTAATCGGATATTAGCAAAATAGAGCTATTTATTATTTTTGCAATGTAGTCATTTTCGACAACAAGATAAATTTATGATCGACCACTCAGAATTTTTGCCTACTTTTGTAGATGGCCGACAACAACTACGAAGTCTCGGATGTTCGCCAACGAGCCCGATGGGTTCGCTGCTTCTCACCTTCATCGTCCTGTGGCGATGGGGCCGCCCATGCGCCATCCTTCTCACTCTATCAAGCACAAGGTCAACGACATCCGACCATGCACCAAAGCTGCGGTGCAATTCAAGGGAGGGCGTGTTGAGTTATTTTGCTTCCGGTACTTGGGAAGAGCCATGCCTACAGAGAAGCATGCTATGCAGATGGCAGCCCGTGAGGCGATAGCTCGTCTCAGGGAAGACCTTCCTTCGATGAAGACTTGTCGTTACCGCTACCTTCCATGCCACGTCATACGCTGTCACTACTCATACTCTTGCCCCGAGAGAGCGAGATGAGGCTTTTGAGATGCTCGCGGGTATCTCCGAGCTCTGAGGCAGCCTTCGACGACCGGTGGACGACCTCGTGGCTGCCCGCATGGACTCAGCCCATGGTTGTGCCGCCAACAGAGGGAGCCTCTGACACCGCACCACCACTAACGCTCGCCTCGCCCTCAAGATCTTATGCACGCCACTCGCGCCATTCCTCGTCGCCGCCTTCCACCGAGGAATTCAACCAAGCCATTGCACCCACTCCGCGCTCAGCGCCACCCACTACGCCCTACCTGACGTGTTGCTCCATATAGGGCACCTGCTCCATCTACTCAGCAGCGCCACACGCCTGAGCCTATTAGCGAGGAGGAGGTTGAGTCCCCACCTCACTGCCTCACCCTCGGCAGGGCAAAGGAGGTCCTTACCATTTCCTCCGACTAAGTGCGTTTAGTCGCCATGTGATGTACCGACTTGTATGATATGTACATAGGTTGTGAGTAGTAGCCTGTTTGGCGCATCATGTAGGAGCCGGAGAAGTGCACTAGCCTAATAACATGTCGAATATGTACGATATCCCGAGTGATGTATTGTATAATTACCGCGGTAAGATATGTATGAGCAGTCCTTCTCCGATGCAAACGATGTCTATTTCAAAAAAACTCTGGAGTGTCTTTTTTGGTTTTGTTTGTCCTTGTGCATTTATTTTTGCGTCGCTTTCTTTTCTTATGAGTTTTGCAAAATGTATCCCCAGAGTGAAAAATGTCTCGCCCTTGGACGCGCTCCATGCCAACTCCGCCAGAGGAAAATTATGATGCACAACACGTAACAATTTCACACAGGACAATGAGCCAACAGGCAGTGAATCGACACTTTCACAAATGTGCTGCCTTTATGAGCAGAGTCAAGATCAAGATCGGAATTAATGAATCAGTCATCAATATGGGAAATCTCCACGACAATTTCAGCAGCAATCCAAGTTGTCTGAGCTACAAAAGACGCGCCCCAAACATTTTCTAATATCGACAAACCTCTTGAGGCCGAGGACTGGCTTCGAGACATGGAGAGAAAATTAATTATTGCCAAGTGTTCGGACCTTGAAAAGTGCTATATGCACCACACTATCCGACAAGAGCAGTGATCATGGTGGGAGAATTTCCTACACATGCACCCTAACGAGAATAATATAACTTGGGACGATTTCAAGGAAGGTTTTGTAGGGCATATTCCTAAAAAGTCTTATGAAAATCAAGAAGAGAGAATTGATGATCTCAAGCAAAGGACCATGACAAAGGTCGTAGTACAACGGACAATTTACACTTGCTATCTCGCTACGCCAATGAGGAGCGATGATCGAAAGTAAGAAGATGGAGAAATTTCGGATGGCTGCGCGCGACTTAAATCCCAACTGGTCGTATACACTTTTCCGATTTCAAGACGCTTAGTGGATAAGGCCATTACCTTGAAAATGAGAGGCGAGCTCGAAGATTTCGCAAGCTAAAAAGGGACCGAAAAATCATGCTTGCAATCCCCGAAGTAGCGGATTTTCGTAAAGGTGGTACACACAAAACCCCGACAGATGTCTCACGACCACCAAGAATTTCCACACCGAGACAAAGAGTTCACATATCGCCCAGCGTGACTCGCTACGCTAGGAGAAGAAGGGCACTATGCCAAACAAGCCCCTGCCAAGGAACTCGACTCAGCCAAACAACGGTGGCAATAATTCAGCGCCAAGCACAACAATTTCAACCCCAACAACAATCACCGGAAGGGTCACTTGAACCACGTGACCGAGAGGAAGCATGAATGCCCTAGATATCGTACTCAGATGTTTCCTATCAACACAATACCGCCATGGTTTTGTTCGATTTCGAGCTTTCACTCATTCGTTTCAAAAGTTTTGCTTTGCAAAATAATTTTTCGTCTCTTCCCTTGTTAAAATCAATGATCGTCAAGTCCCCTGGGATTAAGCAAGTCACCCCGAGTTACTGCCAAGGTGTGATGATTGAGTTTGAAGGATTGAAATTTCACACCAACCTTATTGTATTGAGAATAAAGGGCTGGACGTCATCTTAGGGATGGATTGGTTAACCACCAACAAAGGTTTTATTGACCGCTCAACAGGACCGTAATCCTCACCCATCACCACGGGAAGACAATAAAAGTTTCGGCCAAAGAGAGGAAAATATCCCGGCAACCGAGATTGAATAAGGTGGATATTTCTGATTTAAGCAAGGTTCCGGTGGTATGTGAATTTCACGATTTCAAGAGCTGCTGTATGCCACTGCATCGAGAAATAGAATTCAGCATTGAGCTAGCACCAGGAACCGCTCCCATATACAAGAAACCATACAGATTGGCACCATCCGAATTAGTAGAATTGAAGAAGCAAATAAAGGAATTATTGGACAAAGGGTATATACGAGCCAGCTCCTCACCTTGGGGTTCACCAATATTATTTGCTAAAAAGAAGGATGGCACACTGAGATTGTGTATCGATTATCAAGCACTTAACATGGTCACAATCAAGAACAAGTATCCAATGCCACTTAATAAATGATTTATTTGATCAGCTCGCCAAAGCCAAGGTATTCTCAAAGATTGACTTGAGGTCGGATACCATCAATTAAAAGTACGGATGAAGATATTCCCAAGATAGCCTTCACCTCCGATATGGACTATATGAGTTCACGGTAATGCCATTTGGGCTAACAAACGCCTCGCATATTTTGTTCACCTTATGAACAAAGTATTTATGAAATACATGGACAAGTTTGTTGTGGTATTCATCGATTTACATTCGATATGCTCCAAGACACCCAAAGAACATGCTGAACATCTCCGAATTGTGCTAGCAGAACTCAGGAAGCATCAGTTATACGCCAAATTCAGCAAATGTGAATTTTGGCTAAGGCAAGTAGGTTTTCGGGCCATGTATTAACCCAAGAAGGTATTAGCAGAGACCCAGAAAGTCAAGGTCAGACTTGGTGGAAAACACCACACAGAACGGACGTATGAAGTTTTCGGGAATGGCGGTACTACCAAAGATTTATTGAAGGATTTTCCACGATAGCAAAGCCAATTACGCAACTTCTCAAGAAGGACAAGAAGTTTGAATGGACGGAAGCTTAGAGAAAAGTTTCCAAGAACTAAAGAGGAAACGACGACAAGACCAGATTAATCTGGCTGACATACACAAGAATTTTGAGGTATATTGTGACGATCTCGAAAGGGCCTCAAAAGCGATTAATGCAGGAAGGCAAGGTTGCATATGTTTCGCACAACTTCGCAAGCATGAGGAAAATTATCCTACTCATGACCTAGAGTTAGCAGCAGTTATCCATGCACTCAAGGAATGGAGACACTTCTTACTTGGAAATTGTTGTGAAATATACACGGACCATAAGAGACTCAAGTATATTTTCACCCAACCGTAACTCAATTTACTAGAACGACGCTGGTTGGAATTGGTAAAGGATTATGATGTTGGAATCCACTATCACCCATGCAAAGCAAATGTTGTAGCAGATGCTCTAAGTCGGAACCCCAAAGACAAACAACGACAAAGATGACAAACTTGAGGCCTGAGTTTCGCAGGAATTTGCTAAGCTCAACCTAATGATGGTCACCGGCAAGAGTGTGTCAAACTTAGAGATACAACCTACCCGATAGAAAAAGTTAAAGAGGCTCAGCGTGGTCACCCCAAAGATTGAAGGCATGAAACGGAAGATGAAATTGGGCAAGGCCCTGAATTCATTGTCGATGAGCAAGGAATATTGTGGTACGAGAATAGACTTTATGCATCAAATATTCATGACCTTAAAGCAAACAGATCTTGGTCAAGGCCACACCGCCCATATTCAATTCACCGAGGAACAAAATGTACAAAGACCTTCAGAAACATTTTGGTGGCATGGTATAAAGAGGGACATAGCCACGCTTATTGCGTGTTGTGACTCATGTCAACAAGATAAAGGCCGAGCCCGTAAACCGCCGGACTATTGCAACCGAATAAGATACCCGAGTGGAAATGGGACGAGATTGGAATGGATTTCATTGTTGGGCTACCTAGGTCACGACATGGGCATGATGCCATATGGGTCATAACGGATAGATTGACTAAAGTAGCGCACTTCATTCCCGTAAAGACAACTCACACCACTTAGAAGCTCGCCAGCTTTATCTTTCCCGTGATCGCCGCCTACATGGAGTTCCAAGACCATAATATCCGACAGAGGCACACAATTGCCTCCAAATTTTGGGATCACCGCAACAGTCCTGGAACCCAACTAGCTTTCAAGACCGTGATACCATCCATGACGATGAACAAACCGAAGGCCAGAATCATTTGGAAGACATGCCGAGAGCATGTGTCCTCACTTATGGAGCCGCTTGGGAGGAAAGCCTACCATACGCCGAATTTGCATACAACAACAGCATTAAGCCACTGCAAATGGCACCCTTTGAAGCCTTTGTAGGCAGGAGATGCCATACCCCACTAAATTGGTCGAGACCGTGATACCAGATCTTCGCCCGACATGCTCAAATAAGCCGAGGAAAAGGTCAAGCTAATCGAGGACCGACTTAAGACAGCTCAGAGCCGACAGAAAGTTATTACGATCAGAAACATCGTGGAGTCAATTTTGAACCCGGTGAGTTTGTGTACCTGCGAGTATCTCCTATGAGGGGACTGCAGCGGTTTAAGATTAAGGGAAGTTAGCACCAAGATTCATTGACCATTCTCGCATAGTGGCACGAAGAGGCACGGTAGCCTCCAGCTTAGATCTACTCCAAGAATTGTTCGACATCCACGACGTGTTTCACGCTCCCAATTAAGAAGTGTGTGAGCAACCCAGAGAAGCAAGTATCCCATGAGAACATCGACGCATAACTGTGACCCTCACCTATCGAACATCCAAGGAAAATATTGGAAGAATCAAAGGAGAACAGCAGAAAACCATCAAATTTTCCAGAGTTCGGAGCAATCACACCGAGAGTGAAGCCACTAGAAAGAGAGGATTTTCTGACAAGAGCACCCCCAATTGCTTAAGGATCACCAAATCTTAGACGTAGATTTTTCCTAAGGGGGTAGGTGCCGTGACACTCCAAATTTTTTTATGGTTTTATTTTCAAAAAGAGTTTTGCCTGGTTTGAAGAAGGTCATTTAAATTTATTTTCTTAAAAAAACCTCTGCTAAGTCTCGCCTCTAAAAACTCCTTTCTTGATTTGAGTTTTTCAAAAACAAAACCTTTTGGTTTTGGGATTTTATTTGGTTTTGATCCATTTTTGTTTTGTCATGCCACTTATGGTAAAACTCCCCTCAAAACCCTCCTTCCACTTGGATACAACCCAAACATTCATCCAAACCAATAAAAATCCATTTTTGGATTTTATTCCAATTATTTTCTCTTCCAAATAATTCTGATTTTTCTTTTGGGCCTAAGTGATTTGCAAAGCAAGTACCCAAAGGCTTTGGATTTTCGGAATTCTCAACTCAACACCCATGGATAGTCCTTTGTACCCACAACCCAAACCATCTTGATCCACTCTTCTCCTTTTCAAATATTTCAAATTTCACTCATCGTAAGTTTGACCAGATTTGCCAAATTTGGTGAAATTCATATCTACACTTCTCCAAAATTCCACTAAAATTCAGGCAACATCTAGTTGCAATGAGAGGCCACTCCACCAAAAATCATCTCAAGGAAAAACTCTACATGCCTAGATCATTCTGTCAACACATTGCTTGCAACCGCTTCGCCCATCTTCAATAAGTTCGTAGGTTTATTGTCGATCTTCGCCGAGATGCAGCCACATGCTCACAAAGGCACTTGGCACGTTGTTCACGGCCTCAGCTTGTTTGTCCGAGAGCCTCACACATCGCCATGCACCTGCTCTCGGCGGTGGCACTCCTGCCCACCAAGGTGTTGCAGGTCTTGTCGTGCGTCAATCACCGAAGCAGGCCGACAGAGAGTAGAATCGGCAAGAACAACTCGCTCATGCGCCGCCTAAGCCTCCCCGATAGCTCCCGCGGCTATCTCCTTGCTACAAGACGATATGCGGCTTCACGCTATATGCGCTGCGACGATAGAGAGCGTGGTTCTTCCTCGTCGACCGGCCTGCTACCACTCTATTCTGGCCGAGCCCAAATTAAGCTTCGAAGTCCCTGCTCATTTAACGCTCGAACGGAACCTGTGGAACTCTATGATGGCGATCAGCCTCTAAAACTCCCCGATTAATGCCCTCAGACTAATCAGAAGCTTTCACCAGAGAACCCTGCTCTCGCCACCGCCACGACCGCTTATAAAAGGGGCTCCTGAGCTCACCTCGTGCACACACCTCTCTCTGCACCAAACCAAAGACCCCACCAGGCTACTCAGGGGGACCTCGAGGAGGTCTCCTCCCAGCTCCGCCGCCTCAGCTCCGCCTGCCTCCACTCTGATTCACTCCGTGAGGCCGCTCCTGCGTGCCTCAAACCTCGCACTACCTCCTCTAGCTACCGTGAGATCTAACCCCTCCTCAATTTGCCTCCCGCAGCATTCTCCCATGAGGTTCACGACCACTCCAACTGTCGTCAGTCACGAAAGCAAGGCCACATTGACACAAGGGTTTCGCCAAGTGATTACTTCCACCTCCCATGGACTTGAAGGATCGGCTGATCAAGGCACAATCGACCACCACTCTACTGCCAGGATTCGGCGCAACACCACCGATTCACTCTGGGCGCTGCCACTGCTTTCGCTGCTTTGATTTTTCAAACCCGATGTGGAGCCCACCTGTCCTTCTCGCCAAATCCTTTTTTAATGAACTGCTTCAAAGCATTTCAGCTATAGTACGCCTCCTCCGGTCAAAGTGTATTTTAATCGAATCAAGCTCGCTTTTATAAGTGAGCCCTCGAAACTTTCTCTCGTTTATTACAGATGGGCCCTGGGTTAAAACCCTTATAACTTTTTATCAGAGAGGAATTTTTGAGTGATTCTTTTCTGCCCTCTTCAAATTTCTGTGTAGTTTTTTTATCATATTTAACTAAAAAATATTTGGATCAATCTTTCTGTACTCCACGGTATTTATGATAGCACGTGTATTTTTGTGTACCGAGATACCAAGGTAGGTGACGGAGACGCCGAATCTCTCACGTAATCCAGGCCCCGATCACTCTTGAGCGTGCAAGCATGTTTGAATTCTTGATATGATGAGTGTTCTTGGCATGTTTGCATTGAATAAGTTTCATGTCATGTTCAATGAGCATCCCGATAAATTTTTGTTTCGTGATAAGTCGAGACAAGTGAGTTTCTGAAATCCATGAGTTCATGGAAATGAGGTTGCATGGCCACGTGGTGGGCTGAAGATGGTTAAGATGGTAGTGTTGCAGCATGCCATTTATGCCGTATGTTTGATTCCGTTATCAACTCCCATTCATTCACCTTCCGCATCGCCACATGTTTCCCGCAAGGATATGGCTTAGTAAGATGTAAAACCACTTCCCCGGGCACACACCAAATGGAGAGGCCGGGATGATAGGTTCCATGGCCTCGGATTGAAGCCTTTCATCCAGTCAAGCATGGGTAAGCCTGCTGTCACCAAGAGGGGGCACCCCTAGATGCAAGTGCAGATATAAATTTGATCCCATGCTATTCGAGATTGTGATCTCCTGCCTCAAAGTTTTTCTTGACCGCTGTTAGGGTGGTTCCTGTAACGTGAAGTGGGATGGTGTATACTAGTTGTTGTGTTTCTTCCGAATTACCATAAACGGAACTAGTCCTCATGACTACGCGGAAACCGCTGGTTTTGGGTAGTTTAGCAAAACTCGCAGAGTCAACTCCCCATTACAACATCTCATCCATGACCTAGTTCCAACGGTCCTCTTTATCTTGTCGCTGTTAGTCTTCATGGCAAGAACCCCTAAGTTAAAGGAGTGTTAAGTTTGGTTAATGTTTATTCTTGTGATGGATCAACTCATAACCATCTTGGTGGAATATTTTTCTGTGCACATTAACCTCACACGCTATGACAATGAACTATAAGCCCTTTCTGACGCTGCTCGACGTCCGATCGCTGCATTGTTATTATTTATTTTGTTATAAGCTCTTTCGTGGACGCCGCCAGACGTCCGATCGCGGCATTGTTATTATTTATTTTATGTTCTTCTGTGACGCGCCGCACGTCCGATCGCGGCATTGTTATTATTTAGTTTTGCTATAAGCCCTTCGTGACGCTGTTTTATCGTCCGATGCTGCATTGTTATCATTTATTTTTGCTATAAGCCCTTTCGTGGACGCCGCCGACGCTCGATCGTGGCATTTATTTTAAAGCCCTTTATGTGGCCCGCCGACGCCCGACCGTGGCATTTATTTTAAAGCCCTTTATGTGGTGTCGCTAAGACGCCGATCCGGGCATTTCTTTTAAAGCCCTTTATGTGGTGTCGCTAAGACGCCTCGATCGTGGCATTTCTTTTAAAGCCCTTTATGTGGTGTCGCTAGACCGATCGCGCGTGCTTTTATTTATTTATCTTCCTTTCGGGCGCGCTTGACAAATCTGATTGGGTTTATGCTATTTTGTTGGGTTTTCGAGCGGACTACCGCCGACTCCTTTTTACCTGCTCTTGTTTTTACTAATTAAATGTGCCATTGTTAAAATACTCATGACGCATTCATGCATGCATTTGCTATATCCTTTGTCCGGACTGTCTTAAGGAGTACTTTCAAAGTACTCACCGGCTTGTTGATTTGGCCGATGTCGAGTAAGGCGATCTCATGGATGAGGAGTTCGATAGCGAGTCCGACGGTTAGAGGAATCCACGTCCTCGTATGCACCCTCGGATTTGGTCATCAGATTATAACCGCTCGCTACCTAAATAAAATTCATCGAGCCTCACCTCGACGCCGATGAGCCGCCGGTAGTAGTATTACTACCCACCAATCGTGTTACTCCACCAACCACTTTTATCTCGAGTCAAGAGTATTGCCACCCCACCATTGTGCCATATCCGCCATATGTATAATTACTCGGCGTGTTGTAATAATTGTTGAACGACTTCAGTTCAACCCCTGTAATATATTAATGCTACTGGCTTGTTGTATCAAAGTTTTGTCTACCAGTGAGGAGGATTTTCCTCACACTGGACATCAAAAGATCGGTCTCTCAATAAATATTTTTATTGAAAAACCGGTCGTGACAATATGGGCACTCGACGTCGTGGTATCAGCCAAAGCCTTCTAGACGTCAGCGACTGAGCGGCGAGCGCCAGATTGGACCGCGTAACGTGACTTCCTTTGTAATGGAGGTTGCTAGGTCTGCTTCCGCCGCCTCGCAAGCGTGTGTGCATGGGTGATGGGCCTGCACTCGTGCCATAGGAGTTAGACCGGCGGTCTGACCTCTCGTTAGGCCTAGGTGGGCTGCGACGTGTTGATCTTCCGAGGCCGGGCATTACCGAAAGTGTGTCCGCCAAATGGGATTGAGCGTGTTGGGTTATGTGGTGCACCTCGCAGGAAGTTTATCTATTCAATAGCCGTGTCCCTTGGTAAAAGGAGCACCCGGAGTTGTACCTTGACCTTATGACAACTAGAACCAATACTTAATAAAACACAACGACAAGTTCCACAGAAACCCGTGATCGCTTTCCCAGGCGACGAGGGAGGATCGCCTGTAGGATTATGCTATTGCTACTTGAGGATTTCAATCTACTCTCTTCTATATCTGAAGCGAGGCTGCAAGTAGTCTTCGATAGGACTAGCTATCTCCGCCTTTATTCGCATTTAGTCACCACCGATATGGCCTCCCTCACATATACCCATGCATATGTAGTGTAGCTTCCTGCTTGAGTACTTTGATGAGTACTCACGGTTGCTTTGCTCCCTCTTTTCCCCGTTTTCTCTTCTTCTCGGATGCCGCAACGACGTTGGAGCCGGAGCGACGCCACGCGATTTACTACTACTACTCGGAGGTGCCTACTACTACGCAGGGTGCAGACGATTTCCACTGGAGTAGTTAGGAGGATCCAGGCGTGAGGCTCGCGCTCTTTGATCTCAGATCCTAGTTTGTGCTAGTCTTCTTAAGGAAGACTTGTTTACTTATGTCTATCGATATTGTTGCTTCCGTGACTCGCCTATGATCGAGCACTTGTATTCGAGCCCTCGAGGCCCCCGGCTTGTATTATGATGCTTATATGACTTATTTATGTTTTTAGAGTTGTGTTGTGATATCTTCCCATGAGTCCTCGATCTTGATCGTAACATTTGCGGCATGATTAGTGTACGATTGAATCGGGGCGCCAAGTTGGTATCGAGCCATCTCGAGGAATCCTTTTCCAACTCCTTGGTCAAGTCGAGTCTAGTCATTGAAACTTTTACTAACATGGCTGTGTGGCTTACCGCCCACGCCGCCATTGGGTGGTAGTAGGATCTTTTATTCCTCGCTATACTCGGGATTCTAATCCTCTTCTATTCGGGTTAAATGATTTTTATTCTAAAATCTAACATTAGGATCTCGTGATGACATTCACCCAAGAGCCCTCACCCTGATGATCACTTGCTGCACTGTAAGATTCCAAGATACTCTAAAGTTCTTCGAGACTTTGTGCCCGTTGCTTTTGCAATCCCCTACCACCGCTTGTATCCTTATGGATAGCCTTATATCCTTGTCGTCCATACCTTCACCCGAAGTTGTTTGTTATTACAAGATACCTAAATATTTCCTATATCCCGAAAATCCATTTTTGCCTCATCGCCTTGCATTTCTTGCCCCATGAATACCCCCTATGGATAATTCTCACACTTATCGAGTATCCGCCATCCTCAGCTTGATTCATGTGTTTCACAAAAGTCATTGAAATACTATTCAATCCTCCGAAAATCCTTAGCAGCTTTTGCTCTACAAATACTTGTCTACTAGCATTATGGATGCTTCCCATATATCCGCAATATTCACTAGTATCTTTTGACACCGCATTTTGATCCTATTGATTCAACATGTGTGCGAATGCACACAATCATCTATCAACCCTTCTAAATTATCTTTCCCGCTCGTACATCATTTTTGAACATGAGCTGGTTCTCGACCAAACTATCTCGTCAATTGTGCCTCGGTCTATCCAACTTATTCATCCTTGATCGAGCGATCGCTTCGATCCTTTGTTTTGGAAATCGTAATTCCTTTGTTATCTAAGCATCAAATTCAGATGTCTATAATATGATGCATGTGCATTCTTCTTCCTCTGTTGAGTACCGATGCTCACATCGATTACTTTTGTGGACCATCGGTTCCTTTGTTGGATTTTATCCGATGTTGTCCTTCATATTGAATAACCTTGAGAGCCTTTCCATGGGTATATAATGCTTTTGGTAAATTGTATCATCTGCTTTTGGACAATGCTCTACTTTCGAGCTTGTATTATTTACCCCGAAGTTTGTGGTATATGTTCCTAAGATGCCCCGATGGGTTGAACCTATGCCTTCCTTAATATGTGTGAACTCGAAGTTTTCACGGTCATACTCATCTGGTATTTCACCAGGTAAAACTCTCAACACTAATTCCATTATCGAAACGAGAAGTTACTGTAAGGTTATGCTTTGGAGAAGTGGGAGTCGACCTTGAACTTTGTGTTCATGCCCATGGACCCGAGGTGGAACTTATCATGGAAGCTTCTCGTAGTAATAATAATCCCCTTGTTATAACTTCTTCTCTTATCTATGCTTGGTCTTTTTGCCGTGGTTTCACCATATTGTTCTTCTTGATCCCATTTCTTGGACAAGTTTAAGTGCTTGCCTTCTCGCAAATGATTTCACTTGTCCAACCTATATCCCGCTCTACCCTTGAGTATACCCTCTGGTACCGCGAGTATATCATGGAACTACATAACTTCTTATGGGTTCTTCATCAACTGTTATTTCTCACCGATTCCAATTTTCCTAGGTTCTGGGTGGTCGTTAACCGAGAACACTGATAAGTGAATCAATTCCGCACTTCGATTCAATAACTCTAAGTATTCTTCATTGCTTTTGAGTTTATTAATCCTTCAAGTCATTGCTAGCCTGATCGGCTATATCATTATCATGCAACTTTTTTTTAACTGTGCTACCTGGCCCCTCTTTCCGGAGCACAGATTTAGATGGTAAGCTAATCTTACGTTATCTTCCTCGTCATATCATTTCTCCTTGAACAGACTTGATTTTGAGTTGGTGTCGTACCCATGGTTCCAATAACCTTTCGCTTCATCATTCCATTGACCTGATGTCATCATCGGTCAATTGCATCTTCATGAAATCTCTCGACAATTGTGTCGTGATCATCATCAGTATTCAGAGATCTTCCAGGGTATCAAGAATTCATGATGAGAAATACCATCCTTTCCCTCGATGATTTGTATTATCATCGACCACTTTATTGCTCTTCCGCTCAACACAAACTTGTCCGTGTTTTGTGTTATACCTGAGTTCCTTGCTATCCAGCATTTGTTCTTATTTACCTTGGAGTATTACTATCTTTTGTCAAGAATGTCGTGAGAATTTCGCCACCTCTTAAAAATTCTTGATACAAGTAATACTTCTTGCCATCTCCTTTATTCCTTAGTCCTCGTATATTTCTAACCGAATACCGACAAATAGACTATGATGTGAACAATTCAAAACTTCTAGCAACCCTATTGCTTGTAAGTTAATGAACGATAGTCACATTTTTGTGTATTGATATCGGATCACCTTTCTAACATTGATCATGCTACCTAAGCCCATCTTTCAGTGCATCTTTCAACCAATGTTTACTTGCGATGTTTTTCTCAGCATACATCATTAATATCATTTGATCTCGACAAATGTTATCTCCTTGTTCACAATATTGTGGAAATCCATCCGCTTGGAATTCTCGATGATTTGTCGCGAGCCCATCAACCACCTCCTCATCCTATCCTTGGTTTAATGATGAACTATTGTTTCGTGATCCCGCCCCATAGTTCATTTTCCCGAGAATCTTGCAATGTCATTTCATTGATTTGTGTTGCACCTTTTCTTCTTGGATATCCTAAGTCCGAGGTATCATGACACCAATCGGATCTCGAATCTCGGTACGATATGATGGTTGGGACAACTTTCTAGGAGTTATGATGTTGGTCCTTTGATGACCTGGTAATATGATGTCATGCCTAGCACCCCTGGTTGCAGGACCTATCATTATAATTTCTTTTGCAAGGATAACCATTCTTCCTGGAGGAAATTGTAAGACCTATTTCATAAGTTGCTCCTGATGGATCATTTGTGTACCCAAAGTCTGGCCCTTGATTCAAACACCATATCATTGCTACCTCGAAGCATGACTATGATACCCCGCTCATCAACAAGAACATTGGAGGCGTGATGCTAAACGTTTCTTGGTCAGTTATCCAAACACCATTGTATGGGTAACATCTTGATTAATCCTTGCCTCTTTATCTGAATGGTTGGGTACTTGCTCTCCTACCCTGTATGCCATGTTCTGCTTGTACATAGGAAGGATATACTCCTAATAATTGTGTGTAATCACAATTTTCCTTTCCATTGCTTTGTATAATCTGATAATGGCATTTTCCTTCCCATTCTTTTGTTTAACCTTTCCTGAATCTGACTTAACTGAGCAGAGAAAATTCCTTGCTTAGGTAGGCACCTTATTGTACCATTCTCACAAGAAGATCCTCCATTATTGTTGATGACATTTCGTAACCACCGATGGGTCATAACTTTGCCAATTGGTTCACCTCGCTCATCAAGCAGAAAATTGCTTTCTTCGTCCTCGCCTTGGTACCGACATTGTTGTCGGGATAGCTGATAAGCTATTCATGTGCATGCCTCCCTCGTCAGCTGTGCAAGATGTCACCACCCTTCCTACTTTCAACCCACATGGTGGGACCATAACCCAGGTCCACCGGATCGAAACCGACTCTCCTTTACAACTCGGATTCTAATGTATCATTTGCACCTGCTTCAGATGTGATTCACGAGCTAAATGCTATACCATTATTCATCCCGATCAAACACCATGTTATTCTCGTTGTTCAACCCCATTCCAGCTTTCCTAGTCATCGAATGATTGCCTACCCATTTGAAACTTTGGTACCAACGATATTGCACTCAACGAATTCACTGAAATACAACTCGTGGGGTACCTTGTGTATTTCCCATTGAGTTCACCGTCAGATGCCCAGCTTTGTGGAGATGCGTTCTTCTGAAGTTTTTTTCCCTTGGTCGCGTTCGTAGGACGATGGAAATCCCGAAGAAAGGGTGACAACTTGGTCATGGTGACTTGAAGCAAAGAAACGAAGACATCAACATAATGGATCGACCTCTTTGAGAAGAGCAACCAAGATTGGGAACACTCGCTAGAATTTCGTAACCAAAACTTTCCCCCTTACACCCCTCTTAAATCTCGGGACGAGATTTCTTGTAGTGGAGGAGAATTTTGACGCCCAGATAAATAGGCTACAAGAATCCAAGATTAACAATGCCACGCCACCCGTTACATGCTAACCTCAGATTAGATTGAAACTGATTCAAAATCAAATTCAAAATCAATCAAAAAAATAAATAAAAGTTTTCAAATTTTAAAACTAAAATGTTCAGAGTGAACCAAATATTGTATAGGTAATTATGGTGGAGAAGCCACACCTTTATAAAATGTTTAAATACTATAAGATGAATAAAACAACAGAAAAACAATTATTTAAATACTTTTGTAACAAATAAAATGTCAAACTAATTTATTTGAGGACTAGACTACTTGTGACTATGGACTAATTTGAAATACTAATTTAGATACTAAGTGTATATTTTACTAAAACTAAAATAATAGGAAACAAAACTAAAATGTAAAAGGTAAAGTAAATAAAAAGTAAAAACAAAACAAAATAGGAAAAAGCTCCCCTCAATCGGGCTAACTGCCCACGCCATCAAGGCCCCCATGGGCCTCACCACTTGGCAGCCCAACAGCCATGTGGCCCACACCCCACCGGTCGCCTTTCCTCCATCAGTGCGAAAGAATCACACGACGTCCCGCCGAACCACTCGCCCGCCACGCCACAGCGCCATGGGAGGATAAGGGCAGCCCGACGCCTCGGCTCCCTCCCCACTCACCCACTTGCCCCTCTCCCGCCGCTCTCTCCTCGCCTCCGATCCCTCCACTATTCAACCGATGCCGCTGCCGCCATGGATGTGTCGAGCCACGCCACGCCACTCCGTGCCTCGCCAAAGACGCTCCACGAGCGCCGCCCTGGCTACACCTTCGCACTAACCGGAGCAAGAAGGAGCTACCACCGTGAGCCCGACGACTCTTCTTCCTCCCCGCGCCGTTTTCGCTCAAAGGCCGATTTGCGCCGCTGGTCCTCCCCGAGCCGCTAACGCACACCTACAAAGCTTACGGTGAGCAGCCGACGCTTCCCCTCTCTCGCCTCTCCTCAGCCGCATGCCGCTTTTGCCGCTACCAACACTCGCCGCCCGATGAGCTCATGCGCTGCCATAGCCTTTGTCACGCTCTCCGAAGCACCGCACGCGTCTCGAGCCCCCAGAGCACAACGAACACGCACACGCGCTCCGCCGAAGTCGTGAGCGCCGCTTCCGCCGAGGTCCATACGCGCCGCCAGAGCTGTCGCCGGCCTCATTTCCGCCACCTCCGCCACTTAACCACCACGTTCGACGCGGCTAGCTCCGCTGCTCGAACGCGCCTCTTGCGCGTGAAACGCCACCGTGGACGAATTCCTGTTTCTCAGCTCGCTCGACCGCGTAATGGTCGCCTGAGTTAGCTCTCGCGCGCTCCGCGGTGCCGAAGCTGGCACCCATGTGGCACCGCCCGTGCCATCGACGGGTGCCCTCAGGACCAATGACCTCGCTGACTAGTTTGACCACCAACCGTGCCGACGGGCAGCCCTACCATCGACATGTGGGCCCCCTCCTTATATGAGTCTAATAACGCTTTATAAATAAAATGATTAGTTAACCTAAAACACTCACTAACGCCGGGCCTACCCTCTAATTAACCCTCGTTAGTCTAAACTAACACCGTTAAAGTCAATAGTGACATGTGGGTCCCAACGACCACATGTCGTTTGATCTCAGAACCTGCTTGACTTGTCGATGTCAAGATGGCGCATCGTCGACGACATATTCCTTTTCTATTAATTTTAATAATTCTAGAAAATGCTTTAATCTTTAGAAATTCATAGATATTAAACCGTGAACTCAATGAAATGTTTTCTACATGAAAGTTGCTTAGAAAAATCCGATGAATCCAGATACGAGTCTCGCTTGTCCACCACACATCCCTAGCATAGCAAACATGCAACTTTCCTCCGTTCATCCGTCCAACGCTAAACGCCGGAATACTTTCCTGATGTTTTTCCTTCGCTTGTATCACCTACTACCGCGATTGGGCACACCTAGCATTGTTATTGTCATGTCATGCATCGATATGCATATGTTTGCATGGTATTCATTGTTTCTTCCCTTCTTCCGTAGACTACGAGACCGACGTTGCGCCTGCTCGACTACGGAGTCGACGATCTCCTCTTCTTGCTAGAGCAACCAGGCAAGCCCCCCTTGCTCACCGATATCGCCTATTCTCCTCTATACGCTTGCATTAGAGTAGTGTAGCATGTTACCGCTTCCGTTAATCCTATTCTGATGCATAGCCCGACATTGTTGCTACATCCGCTGATACCTTACCGCAATCCTAATACTTAGTATAGGATGCTAGTTTATCATCCGTGGCCCTATATTCTTTTCGGTCCGCTTTGCTATATTATC
>JAHHZJ010006932.1:0-16844 GCA_021437245.1 Aegilops speltoides | reverse complement strand
GAGGTGGAATATGTGGAGGGGCACCGACACGGCAAGGAACACAAGATCAATTGTGTGTCCTAGGGTGCCCCCCCTGTGATAAAAGGAGCCGGGGAGGGGGCCCGGGGGTGCAAGGGGGAGTCCTACTCCCACCGGTAGTAGGACTCCTTCTTCCTAGTTGGAGAAGGAGAAGGAAGGAGCAGGAAGAGGGAAGGAAGGGGCGCCGCCTCTCCTTGTCCTATTCGGACTAGGAGGGAGGGCGAGCCCACCTCTTGCCTCCTCTCCTCTTTCTCCCCGAGGGCCCATGAAGGCTCAATAACCCCGGAGGGTTCCAGAACCCCTGGTTCCTAAGAAACCCGATTTCACCTGTAACCATTCCGATATCCAAATATAGGCTTCCAATATATCAATCTTTATGTCTCGACCATTTCGAGACTCCTCGCCATGTCCGCCATCACATCCGGACCAACAATCTTCGTACATCAAAACTTATAAACTCATAATAAAACTGCCATCGTAACGTTGTTGCAAGGACTCTACGGGTTCGAGAACTATGTAGACATGACCTAGAACTATTCTCGGTCAATAACCAATAGCGAACCTGATGCTCATATTGATCCTACATATTCTACGAAGATCTTTATCGGTCAAACCGCATAACAACATACGTTGTTCCTTTGTCATCGATGATGTTACTTGCCTCGAGATTCGATCGTCAAGATCCAATACCTAGTTCAATCTCTACTCGCAAGTCTCTTTACTGCTATGTAATGCGCCATTCTATAACTAACTCATTAGCTACATTGCTTGCAAGGCTTATAGTGATGTGCATTACCGAGAGGGCCCTGAGATACCTCTCCGACAATCGAGTGACAAAACCTAATCTCAAATACTCCAACCCAACATGTACCTTTGGAGACACCTCGAGAGCTCCTTTATAATCACCAAGTTACGCTAGACATTTGGTAGCACACAAAGTGTTCCTCCGTAAACGGAGTTGCATAATCTCATAGTTACATGGAACATGTATAAGTCATGAAGAAAGCAATAGCAACATACTAAACGATCAAGTGCTAGGCTAACGGAATGGGTTATGTCAATCACATCATTCTCCTAATGATGTGATCCCGTTAATCAAATGACAACACATGTCTATGGTTAGGAAACATAACCATCTTTGATTAATGAGCTAGTCAAGTAGAGGCATACTAGTGACCATATGTTTGTCTATGTATTCACACATGTATCATGTTTCCGTTAATACAATTCTAGCATGAATAATAAACATTTATCATGATTGCCTCTAGGCATATTTCCTTTAGTCTCCCACTTGCACTAGAGTCAATAATCTAGATTACACAAGAATGATTATGACACCCATGGAGTCTTGGTGCCGATCATGTTTTGCTCGTGAGAGAGGCTTAGTCAACGGGTCTCGCAACATTCAGATCCGTATGTATCTTGCAAATCTCTATGTCTCCCACCGACTTGGTCCCGGATTGAATTGAAGCGCCTCTTGATGTGCTTGGTCCTCTTGTGAAATCTGGATTCCTTTGCCAAGGCAATTGCACCAAGATTGTCACGTAAGATCTTCATTGGTCCCGATGCACTAGGTATGACACCTAGATCGGAAATGAACTCCTTCATCCGCACTCTTCATTTGCTCGCTCAAGCAGCTATGTACTCCGCTTCACATGTAGATCCCGCCAAGACGCTTTGTTTAGAATCGCACTAACTTACAGCCCACCGCTTAATAAAACACGATCCCGCTGCATTTAGAATCGTCCTGATTAGTGTCAAAGCTGCATCGACGAACTAATTTACGATCAGCTCTTTGTCACCCATATACGAGAACATATCCCATTCTTTTAGGTATTTCAGATGTTCTCGACCGTCTATGCTGATCCACTCGATTACTTTGGTACTTCCCGCTGTTTATTGCAAGCACAAAGTCCGCACACGACAGCATGACAGAGAGCCCGTATCGCATATGGAACATCTTTCATATTTCTCTCTCTATCTTCTCGCCGCGGGGTCCGGCATTGAGTCTCCACCAACTTCAGCACCTTGTATTGGAAAAAGTAAGAACTTCTTTTGCCCTCGATCCATTTTGAACTTTTTCAAAATTTTATCAAGGTATGTGCTTTGTAGAAAGTCCTATAAGCCGCCTTGATCTTATCTCTATAAATCTTGATTTTCCAATATGTAAGCAACTTAATTGAGGTCTTCATAGAAAAACTTTTATTCAAGTATCCCTTTATGTTATCTGTAGAAATTCTATATCATTTCCAATTAATAATATGTCATCTACATATAATATCGTAAATGCTACAGAGCTCCCACTCACCTTTCTTGTAATACACACTTTCTCTCCAAAGTCTCAGATAGAAACCATATGCTTTGATCACACTATCAAAGCTGCTTATTCCAACTCCCGAGATGCTTGCATCAGTCCATAAATGGATGGCCGGAGCTTGTATAATTTTGTTAGCACCTTTTGGATCAACAAAACCTTCGGGTCAGATCATATACAACTCTTCTTCCGTAAATGCATTCAAGAATGCGCTTTTGACATCCATTTGCCAAATTTCATAATCATAAAATGCAGCAATTGCTAACATGATTCTGCATGATTTTAGCATCAATACGGGTGAGAAAGTCCTATCGTAGTCAACCCCTTGAACTTGTCAAAACCTTTCGCAACAAGTCCCATCTTTTATAAGACGCTATATTACCATCAACGCCGCCTTCTTCTTAAAGATCCATTTATTCTCAATGGCTTGCCGATCATCGGCAAGTCAACCAAAGTCCATACTTTGTTCTCACATGGATCCCATCTCGCATTTCATGGCCTCTAGCCATTTTGCTAATCTGGCCTCATCATCGCTTCCCCATAGTACGTGAGGTTCATCATGGTCAAGCAAACATGACTTCGCATTAGGATTACCGTGACCACCTGGTGCGATCTAACTCGTAGACTCCACGAGGTTCAAATTTAAACTCGATCTCAAGTTTCATGATCAATTCATTAGCTGCTTCCTCACTAATTGGGTGTAGCTCTCACAGAACCGGTTCTTGTGATGGACTACTTTCCAATAAGGGAGCAGTGCATGCCATTCTCATCAAGTCTCTACTTTCCTCCCACTCTACTTTTGAAGGAAATATGCCCTAGAGGCAATAATAAAGTTATTATTTATTTCCTATATCATGATAAATGTTTATTATTCATGCTAGAATTGTATTAACCTGAAACATGATACATGTGTGAAGACATAGACAAACATATGGTCACTAGTATGCCCTTACTGACTAGCTCATTAATCAAAGATGGTTATGTTTCCTAACCATAGACATGTGTTGTCATTTGATTAATGGGATCACATCATTAGGAGAATGATGTGATTGACATGACCCATTCCGTTAGCCTAGCACTTGATCGCTTAGTATACTACTATTGCTTTCTTCATGACTTATACAAAGTTCTCAGAACTATGAAATTATGCAACTCCTGCTATACGAGGAACACTTTGTGTGCTACCAAAAGTCACAACGAATCGGGTGATTATAAAGGTGCTCTACAGTGTCTCCAAGGTACATGTTGGGTTGGCATAATTCGAGATTAGGTTTTGTCACTCCGATTGCTCTGGAGAAGTATCTCTGGTTCTCGGTAATACTCATCACCTAAGCCTTGCAAGCATTATAACTAATGAGTTGGTTATGAGATGATGTATTACGAACGAGTAAAGAGACTTGCCAAGAATAAGATTGAACTAGGTATTGATACCGACGATCAATCTCTGCAAGTAACATACCGATGACAAAGGAACAACGATGTTGTTATGCGGTTTTACCGATAAAGATCTTCGAGAATATGTAGGAACCAATATGGGCATCCAGGTCCCACTATTGGTTATTGATCGAGAATGGTTCTAGGTCATGTCTACATAGTTCTCGAACCCGTAGGGTCCGCATACTTAACGCTACGATGACGCTTTTATTATGAGTTTACAAGTTTTGATGTACCAAGTTTGTTCGAGGCCCTGGATGTGATCACAGACATGACGAGGAGTCTCAAATGGTCGGACATAAAGGTTGATATATTGACGACTATATTCGACACCGAAGTGTTCCGGTGATTTCGAGAGAAATCGGTGCTCGAGGGTTACCGAACCCCGGAGAGTATTGGGCCTTATGGGCCTTAGGGAAAGGAGAGAGGGCAGCCAAGATGGGCCGCCTGCCTCCTCCTCTGGTCCGAATTGACTTAGAGGAGGCGGCGCCCTCTTCCTTCCCCTCTCCCTTCCTTCCCTCCTAGTAGGAGTAGGAAAGGAGGAGTCCTACTCCTACTAGGAGGAATATTCTCCTCCCTTGGCGCGCCTAAGGGCCGGCCGCCTCCCCTTGCTCCTTTATATACGGGCGGAGGGCACCCATAGACACACAAGTTGATCTACGGATCGCCTTAGCCGAGTGCGGTGCCCCTCCACCATATTCCACCTCGGTCATATCGTCATGAGTTTAGGCGGCTCCCGCGTAGAACATCATCATCGCTACCACGCTCGTCAGGCTCGACGGAACTCATCTCCGAGCTTCGCGGATCGGAGGCCGGAGATCGCCATCGAGCGAATGTGTGTGAACTCGGAGGCCCCGACGCTCGGTGCTTGGATCGTCGGATCGTGAAGACGATGACTACATCAACCGCTAGTGTCAACGCTCCGCCACGGTTCACGAGGGTATTGGACTAACACTCTCCCTTCTCGCTTGTTATGCCATCACCATGATCTTGGCGTGTGTAGGAATTTTTTGAAATTACTACGCTTCCCAACAAAGGGCATCGAGCCTAGGTTTTATGCGCTGATGTTATATGCACGAGTAGAACACAAGTGAGTTGTGGGCGATACATGTCATACGCTTACCAAAGATGTCATACTTTGGTTCGGCGGTATTATGAGATGAAGCGCCCGACCGACATTATGCGACGCCACGCGAGACCGGTATCACTCGCTACGAGCACTCGTGCTTAAAGGTGGCTGGCGGTGTCCTGCCTCTCACTTTAGCTGAATCGAAGGCTATACGCCCGTCCTTGAAGGTTAAAACAGCACCAACTTGACAAACTATCGCTGTGGTTTTGATGCGAGGTAAGAACGGTTCTTGCTCAGCCCGTAGCAGCCACGTAAAACTTGCAACAACAAAGTAGAGGACGCCTAACTTGTTTTTGCAGGCATGTTGTGATGTGATATGGCCAAGACGTGATGCTATATTTTATTGTATGAGATGATCATGTTTTGTAACCGGTTATCGGCAATCGGCAGGAGCCATATGGTTGTCGCTTATTGTATGAAATGCAAACGCCTGTAATTGCTTTTACTTTATCACTAAGCGGTAGCGATAGTTGTAGAAGCAATAGATGGCGAAACGACAACGATGCTACGATGGAGATCAAGGTGTCGCACGGTGACGATGGTGATCACGACGTGCTTCAAGATGGAGATCACAAGCACAAGATGATGATGGCCATATCATATCACTTATATTGATTGCATGTGATGTTTATCCTTTATGCATCTTATCTTGCTTTGATTGACGGTAGCATTTTAAGATGATCTCTCACTAAAATTATCAAGAAGTGTTCTCCCGAGTATGCACCGCTATGAAAGTTCGTCGTGCCTGCACACCACGTGATGATCGGGTGATAAGCTCCACGTCCATCTACAACGGTGCAAGCCAGTTTTGCACACGCAGTAATACTCAAAGTTAAAATTGACGAGCCTAGCATATGCAGATATGGCCTCGTAACATGGAGACCGAAGGTCGAAGCGTGAATCATATAGTAGATATGATCAACATAGTGATGTTCACCATTGAAAACTACTCCATCTCACGTGATGATCGGTCATGGTTTAGTTGATTTGGATCACGAATCACTTAGATGACTAGAGAGATGTTCTGCCTAAGTGGGAGTTCTTAAGTAATATGATTAATTGAACTTAAATTTATCATGAACTTAGTACTTGATAGTATTTTGCTTGTCTATGTTTGTTTGTAGATAGATGGCTCGTGCCGTTGTTCCGTTGAATTTTAATGCGCTCCTTGAGAAAGCAAAGTTGAAAGATGATGGTAGCAATTACACGGCTGGGTCCGTAACTCGAGGATTATCCTCATTGTCGACAGTAAAAGTTACGCCCGAAGCACCGCTGGGTGCCGTGCTCGCCTGATGTAACCGACGACGTTAAGAACGCTCCGCGAGCAAAGCTGATGACTACTCTATAGTTCAATGTGCCATGCTTTACGGCTTAGAACTCGGCCTTCAATGACGTTTTGAACGCCATGGAGCATATGAGATGTTCCAGAGTTGAAGTTAATATTTCAAGCAAATGCCCGAATTGAGAGATATGAAGTCTCCAATAAGTTCTACAGTGCAAGATGGAGGAGAATAGTTCTTATAGTGAGCATATACTCAAAATGTCCGGGTATAATAATCACTTGATTCAACCGGGAGTTAATCTTTTGGATGATAGCGCCATCGATGAATTCTCCAATCATCGCCACCAAGCTACAAGAGCTTTGTGATGAACTATAATATGCAAGGGATGAACAAGACTATTCCCGAGCTCTTCGCAATGCTAAAAGATGCAGAGGTAGAAATCAAGAAGGAGCATCAAGTGTTGATGGTTAACAAGACCACTAGTTTCAAGAAAAGGCAAAGGGAAGAAGAAGGGAACTTCAAGAAGAACAGCAAGTTGTCGCTCAAGAGAAGAAACCCAAGTCCGGACCTAAGCCTAAAACGAGTGCTTCTACGCAAGCGATCGGTCATCGGAAGCGGAACTGCCCCAAGTATTTGGCGGACAAGAAGGATGGCAAAGTAAACAAAGGTATATGTGATATATATGTTATTGATGTGTACCTAACTAAAGCTCGTAGTAGCACTGGTATTTGATATCGGTTCTGCTAATATTTGCAACTCAAACAGGACTACGGAATAAGCTTAGCATCGCCAAGGATGAGGTGACGAGCGCTGGGAAACGGTTCCAAAGTCGATGTGATCGCGGTCGGCACGCTACCTCTACATCTACCTTCGGATTAGTTTTAGACCTGAATAATTGTTATTTGGTGCCGCCTGAGCATGAACATTATATCTTGATCTTGTTTAATGCGAGACGGTTATTCATTTAAATTAGAGAATAATGGTTGTTCTATTTATATGAGTAATATCTTTATGGTCATGCACCCTTGAAGAGTGGTCTATTTTTATTGAATCTCGATAGTAGTGATACACATATTCATAGTGTTGAAACAAAAGATGCAGAGTTGATAACGATAGTGCAACTTATTTGTGGTAATCGCCGCTTGAGTCATATTGGTGTAAAGTTATGAAGAAACTCCATATCGATGGACTTTTGGAATCACTTGATTATGAATCACTTGGTACTTAGTAACCTGCGCTTTATGGGCAAGATGACTAAAACGCCGCTCTCCTAACTATGGAGCGAAGCAACTGATTTGTTGGAAATCATACATACCGATGTTTGTGTCCAATGAATGTTGAGGCTCACGGCGGTATCGTTATTTTCTCACCTTCACAGATGATTTGAGCAGATATGGTATATCTACTTGATGAAACACAAGTCCTAAACATTTCAAAAGTTCAAAGAATTTCAGAGTGAAGTGGAAAATCATCGTAACAAGAAAATAAAGTTTCTACGATCCGATCGTGGAGGAGAATATTTGAGTTACGAGTTTGGTCTACACTTAAAACAATGTGGAATAGTTTTGCAACTCACGCCACCGAACACCACAACGAAATGGTGTGTCTGAATGTCATCATCGCACTTTACTTGATATGGTGCGATCTATGATGTCTCTTACGATTTACCGCTATCGCTTTGGGGTTATGCTTTAAAAACGCCGATTCACGCTAAATAGGGCACCATCAAAACCTGCTGAGACGACACCTTATGAATCGGGTTTGGCCGAAACCAAAGTTGTCGCTTTAAAGTTTGGGGCTGCGATGCTTATGTGAAGTAACTTCAACCAGATAAGCTCGAACCCAAATCGAGAAATGTGTCTTCGAGGATACCCAAAAGAGAATGTTGGGTACACCTTCTATCACAGATCCAAGGCAAGACATTCGTGTTAAGAATGGATCCTTTCTAGAGAAGGAGTTTCTCTCAAAGAAGTGAGGGAGGAAAGTGGAACTTGATGAGATAATCGATCTACTCCCTTATTGGAGAGTAGTTCATCACAAGAACCGGTTCCGTGACAACTACACCAATTAGTGAGGAAGCTAATGATAATGATCATGAAACTTCAGATCAAATTTCTCATCAACCTCGAGGTTTACTAGAGTAAGATCCGCACTGAGTGGTACGGTAATCCTATTCTCGAAGTCATGTTACTTGACCATGATGAACCCGCGAACTATGAGGAAGCGATGATGAGCCCAGATTCGCAAAATGGCTAGAGGCCATGAAATCTGAGATGGGATCCATGTATGAAAACAAAGTGTGGATTTTGGTTGACTTGCCGATGCTCGCAAGCCATTGAGAATAAATGGATCTTTAAGAAGAAGACCGATGCGATGGTAATGTAATCGTTTATAAAGCTCGATTTGTTGCAAAAGGTTTTCGATAAGTTCAAGGGTTGACTACGATGAGACTTTCTCACCAGAGCGATGCTTAAGTCCGTCTCGAATCATGTTAGCTATTGCTGCATTTCATGATTATGAAATTTGGCAAATGGATGTCAAGACTGCATTCTTGAATGGATTTCTAGAAGAAGAGTTGTATATGATGCAACCGAAGGTTTTGTTGATCCAAAAGGTGCTAACAAAGTGTGCAAGCTCTAGCCTTCCATTTATGGACTGCAAGCATCTCGAGTTGAATAAACGCTTTGATAGTGTGATCAAAGATATGGTTTTATAGACTTTTGGAGAAGCCTCGATTTACAAGAAAGTGAGTGGAGCTCAGAGCATTTCTAATTTTATATGTAGATGACATATTATTTATTGGAAATGATATAGAATTTCTGGATAGCATAAAGGGATACTTGAATAAAAGTTTTTCAATGAAAGACCTCGTGAAGTGCTACATATATTGGGCATCAAGATCTATAGAGATAGATCAAGACGCTTAATAGGACTTTCACAAAGCACATACCTTTGACAAGATTTTGAAAAGTTCAAATGGATCGCAAAGAAAGGATTCTTGCCTCGACTACTAAGGTGTGAAGTTGAGTCAAACTCAATGCCCCACCACGCAGAAGATAAAGAGAAATGAAAATGTTCCCTATGCTTCAGCCATAGGCTCTATCATGTATGCAATGATGTGTACCAGACCGACGATGCTTAGCAATAAGCTTGGCAAGAAGGTACCAAAGTAATCCAGAGTGGATCACTAGACAAGGGTCAAGAACATCCCGAAATACCCGAAAAGGACTAAGGATATGTTTCTCAGATATGGAGGTGACAAAGAGCTAGTCGTAAATGGTTACGCCGATGCTAAGCTTTGACACCGATCCGCATAATTCTAAATCGCAAACCGGATAACGATTTTTATTAAACGGTGGAGCTGTAAGTTGGCAGTTCTAAACAAAGCGCCGTAGCGGATCTACATGTGAAGCGGAGTACATAGTCGCTTCGAAGCAAAGAAATGAAGGAGTCTCGATGAAGGAGTTCATTTCGATCTAGGTGTCATACCTAGTGCATCAGACCAATGAAGATCTTCTCGGACAATATCGTGCAATTGCCTTGGCAAAGGAATCCAGATTTCACAAGAGGACCAAGCACATCAAGAGATGCTTCAATTCCATTCGACCAAGTCCAAGTGGGAGACATAGAGATTTGCAAGATACATATGGATATGAATGTTGCGCATCTGCTGACTCCAAGCTCTCACGAAAGCAAAACATGATCGAGCACCAAGACTCCATGGGGTTAGAATCATTACTACGCATCTAGATTATTTACCTAGTGCAAGTGGGGAGATCGAAATATGCCTAGAGGCAATAATAAAGTTATTATTTATTTCCTCATATCATGATAAATGTTTATTATTCATGCTAGAATTGTATTAACCTAAACATGATACATGTGTGAATACATAGACAAACATATGGTCACTAGTATGCCTCTACTTGACTAGCTCTATTAATCAAAGATGGTTATGTTTCCAACCATAGACATGTGTTGTGTAGGATCGGAAGTATGTCTAGAGGGGGGTGATTAGACTACTTGACAACTTAAAAGTTTAGCCTTTTTGATTGGAGTAGTTTTCTTAGCAAGTTCACAATGATAACAAGTCAAGTATCACCCCACACATGCAATTCTAGAGTTGTGGCATCGGAAAGTAAATTGCACATGTAGTAAATGAGAGGTGGAGAAGAGCAAACGCAAGTTGGAGACACGGAGATTTTTCTCGTGGTTCCGATAGGTGGTGCTATCACAATCCACGCTGATGGAGACTTCAACCCACTGAGGGTAACGGCTGGACAGAGTCCACTGGAGGGCTCCACCCACGAAGGGTCCAATAAGAAGCAACCTTGTTCATGCCATCATGGCTTACGCCCACGGAGGACTAGCCTTCCTGGTAGATCTTCACAAAGTAGGCGATCTCCTCGGCCTTACAAACTTCTTGGTTCAACTCCACATCATGATTGGAGGCTCCAAGCGACACCTAACCAATCTAGGAGGCACCACCCTCCAAAAGGTAATAGATGGTGTTGGTGATGATGAACTCCTTGTTCTTGTGCTTCAAATGATAATCTCCCCAACACTCAACTCTCCTCACTGATTTGGCTGTGGAAGAGGAAGGGATTGAGTGGAAAGCAACTTGGGAAGGCTAGAAATCAAGTTTCATATGGTGGGAGGAGCAACTTGATCTCAACACAGGGGTAGGTAGTCTTCTTCTAAATGTAAGGTAGGAGTGGTAGTTCTTTCGATGGCTCTCTCCACTAATGAAGAGGAGGTGGAGGGGTATTTATAGCCTCCACACAAAATCCAACTGCTACACACATTTGACCAATCTCGTCGACCGAAGTTGACACCTGGTGAGACCCAAAGTTCAAATCTCAGAACGCTGGGATTTTCGTGGACCGAAAATACAATCTCATGCTAGTCCGATTCTTCCAAAGTCTAGGGTTTGCCAATCTTGGTGGGATCGACTTTCTCATCTCGGTGACAACCGATTTGAGTACGTAAGGTTAGGTTTATTACAAACACCAATTTCGTGAGACCGAGTTTGGAATCGAAAATCCGAGATTCTTAGGGTTTGGCTATATGGCTGAGGTGGTTCATCTCGGTGTGATCTGAGTTTGGAATCGGTGGGACCGAGATTACTTATGAGTTTATGTTGGAATGAAAGATTGTCGAGATAGTTTGAGAGATAAATCACTAAGACACTTAGAGCAACCAGATCATCATCATAACCTCATCCCTTTAATAGTATTGGCTTTCCTATGGACTCAATGTGATCTTGGATCACTAAACCAAAATGGAGTCTTGAGCTTTTGCCAATGTTTTCCTTAGCATTTTGAGGGTCCACATCATCGGGTCATTGCCATACCCATATCATCGAACTTTCTCAAATATTCTCAAGAAATGATTAGTTCAATGATATATATGTTGTTATTAATTACCAAAACCACCCGGATTAGTTGCACTTTCAATCTCTTTTGGTAATTGATGACAACATATAGATCAAAGCTTCGACAAATGATATAATCAATGAATAATATCGCCGCTTTGAGAAGTATGTGATAAGCAAGAGCTCCCTAAATTTGTGCATTATTTAAGATTTGCGCTTGAATGCAAATGCACAATCGATTAGGATCATGGGTCACTCTTCCATGTCACATACATCTTGGTGGAGCGCATAAAATGATAAGAATGAATAGCATGCACCCAATCACCAAGACATGAGTAAATGATCATACAAGATATGAATAGAATATGATAAGCATTAAGCACATATTGTTAACATAGTATGATCAAGCACTCATCAAGATAAAACGTATGTATCAAACACACTAAATGTCTCAAAGAACTCAAAAGTATCTCAAGGAAAACCGCAAAACGAAAGAGCAAAAACGAGCACTCTCTCTCAAGTCTTATGATCTATACACTTTCTCCCCTTGGCAACAAGTTACCAAAAGTTCGAAAGGTATAGAGCTAATCGCCACTGGGACTCAGCCGGCGGCCCCTGTCTCGCCGATGGAGTGGAGATAGCTGCATTCCGCAAAGCTTCGCCAAGTCTGTGGAGCCGGAGGAGTGGATACCGGAGTCTGGCGCTGAACCGATGGAGCTGTAGGAGGTGCTGATGGTAGTCTCCGGGTCGCCATCGAATAGCAGCTGATCTGGGCTTTAGGGACCGGAGCAGGTTGCTCATAGTCATCCTCGACTAGATCACCTTCCATCTCTCTCATGAGCTCTCGCTCTCCTCTTAGCTTCCTCGATGTTCCGCTTCAAGTTTGTTGACGACGACCGTGACTTCGGCCAATTTTGACGCCCGTGAGTATGGAACTTATCTTCAACTATCTCTCTCAAGGCTCTCCCGAGATCGTGACTATGTTGGCCAAAGGAGTTCAATTCTCCGAAAGTGGCTTCAAGAAGTTGTTCTCCAACGCTCTTGGGCTTTTATTGCCGCTTCCTTCAGCCTTTTAGCTTGTTTGGCATACTTCAGACTTAGCATGTCCTTCAACAGATGTGGGATCATCCTCACCATCACAACTTCATATCCTCATGTTCAGCCGCTGCGTGCAAGCGGGGTCCATCCAAAGTAGGTGTCCTGTGCAAACTTGGCATTGATGAGCATCCGAATATGCGAGCAAACCCACACGACCTTTTCTCTCGTCCGGTCATTGCCCTCTTGATAGTCTCAACTATCGTGTCCATCACCTTGAAAGGTGTCTTCGATCTAGAATGTGCAGCATGTTGATAGAATACCCTCTTATCATGCGATGGCTCCCGACTTGGGCATCAAAGCATGCCTCGTAATGGTGTTGTGGTTGGGAGACTCGCTCAAGATGATAGACCGAACCAAGCTTCCATATCTCAACATCCTTCTGGTAACCTCATTGTACATGTTCTTCATAGACTCGTGATTTTCTTCTGATGCCATGACATCAACATCATCATCCTTGAGACGTGTGTTCAGCAACGCCTTCATTCTTCAACAAGAGAATGGAATTTCGCCTCTCCTGCATCCATACAATTCTTGCCATCCGGATAGAAGTAAGCAGGCATAGAACCGCATGATCATCTCATCATTCCAAGCAGCCAGCTCGACCAACAAACTCGCAATCCCACATGCAAGTGAAGCTTTCATGCACATGTGGGAAGTAGTCTCGTGTTTTCATCACCGATGTATTTCCAACCATATATCTCGTGTCAAGAATAATTGGCTTCTTGTCCATGAGCACTGCCTCATAAAAGTCTTGTCGCTTCTCTAGTGTGGAATCTTGAGTCAACTGCCGTTTTTTCCTCCTGGCATATGGATCAACTTGCTCCATAGCCCGAGACCTTTATCCTTCCTTTCCTTCATATTTTTCGCTGAGGATGAGCATCATTATGAACTGCAGTCTGTCTCGAGCTTGAGCAAAACATGTGCCTCATCATCTGATTCACAGTGGTACATCATTGTCCTTCTTCTTCTCTCGGGCGTATGTTCCGACAGTTTTTGGCTTGGCAGCCGAAGTTTGGCTTGAGCTGCCTTTGCTGGAGCTGATGGTTTAGCTTTGTAGTGCCCGCCTGATGGCATCACCCATCAACTTAGCTTCGAGGAGGCTGAGGTGCTTCTCATCGTAATCATCATCATCACTGCTTCATCATGAACTTTCTCTTCCTCTTGGAAGTTTTCGATCTTGCTGGAGGTTTCTTCCATGCTCAGCTTCTTGCAACAAGTGGATTTTGTCACCTTGTTGGTGCCTTTCTTTTTGTCTGTCCTTTGATAGCTCTTTGGCAACCACTTTCCTTTTTTGGCTTTGAAGTTATTTCCTCATCTCGCAACAAAGTCTGAATCCTCCTCATCGAATTCCTTCTTCCGGCTCCCTGCGTAGCCGCAGGCAAACCACTTGGAGTGCTCTCTCTTCCATCATCTGAAAAACTGCTTGCTTCGGACTTGTAGCTGCCTCGAATTCTCAACTGGGCATCTCGCACTGCTCGACTGTCACTTGCATCGCACATGACCGACAACCTGTGAATAGAATAGGTATAGAAGAATAGAAGAGTTATCACAAACCGCAGAGGATTTTGCAAAAAGAATGAGTTCAAACTTTAGTTTTAGGTTTTCTGTAATCATATGTCGGTTCGATTGAAATCTATAAATTCGTGAAACCGAGTGTCTAAACAGATCACATACACCACTTTTCGTTGACCGAAATGGGTTTCTGCCTAGCCGAGAACACTAGGGTTTCACTAAATCTTCACTGGTCTCACCGATTTGCACAACTCGGTTTCACCGAAAAGTAAAGCAGCAATGGCCAGAGGCCAAATCGGTCAACCAAATGTAGAATCGGTCACACCGAGATGTGTTCATGGAAACCTAACCCTAAAATTTTCACTCGAATTTTGTTCTATGAACCAAACTGCTGGATAGGGAGATTTCAATCTTGGCAAGAAATATGGCAACACCTAACGGCATTGAATCAGAGGTTGAGCATCGAGAGGGATGAAACTCACCAAACTTGGTGGAGTTTCACTACGGGCGGCAACGGCTGATGAGAAAGGACCGCTGGACGAGCGATGGAGACCATGGGCGAGGGCGCACAGCGTATGCGGAGACGATCCGGAGACCAAGGCAATGCACGGGCAAATAAGGGTTTGAGGCGCTAAGCGCTTGAAGAAGTAATCAACGCTTCTCGCCCCCCGAGTATATATATACCCTTCATTGCTTGTGGACCGAAGTTGAAATCCCGGTGGGACCGAGATGGTTAATCGCAGAAGCAGCATAACTTCGGTCACGCCGAATTTGAAACTCGGTTTCACCGAGGTGAAAACCTAGATCAATCCAAGTGATTTTGGTCTGTCCGATTTGAGTATATCGGCTCAACCGAAAGTACTTAGAAGGTTTTGGAAGTTAGGCTTTGACGGATCGGTGGCTCCGAAAGTGCTCCTCACCTTGGCCCGTCCAAAAAGTCTTGTTCAAAGTTTGTGATATAAGCATGAATAGAGTTTGAGACAAGAAAGCATAGATAGCTAGAGGAATTTAGGTATTCTTGTCCATCC
This sequence comes from Aegilops speltoides, assembly GCA_021437245.1. NCBI lineage: Eukaryota > Viridiplantae > Streptophyta > Magnoliopsida > Poales > Poaceae > Aegilops > Aegilops speltoides. Next base: position 1,654 of record JAHHZJ010006932.1, on the reverse strand, counting down.
ATTTGGTCAAAAGAAAGAAACCAAAAGACCAAAAGCAACAAATGGATGTCCTCTAATGGATAAAATCATGCATCCAACATGCTCACACAATAAGATAGCAAATGAAATATGTGTCAAACATGCACAAACAAAACACTAATGCCTAGCATTGACAATTGTGGCGATGACTAGGTCATCTATATATGAGTATATTGATTTAGGAGTCAAATGAGAACATTTGATCATAGGTCATACTCATCGCTTTAGCACAAGTGGGGTTACCACTTTACAATAAAGCATTAATGTGTTCACATCATTTGAAGATGCTTTAGCTCATTTCTTTAGAGCAAAGCTCCCCTTGATGTGAGAACCCCTTTAAAGGGTCAAACTAACCTTGGGTTGTCGTTGAAGACTTCATGTAGATGTTGAAGATGTGGATGCTCAATGTTGATGAAGATCATCAAGAGTTGGGAGCAATCCTTTGATTCGGCACTTTCAATACTCTACATGGGTTAGTCCCACAAGGAACAAACAAGGATATCCATGGACATAGATTGAAGTACACAATAGATGATGTCCATGAAAGCAATGATTACCTTGTCCCTTGACTTACTAACATGAGGGTTTGTGACTCCATGAACTAGTGCAAGATGTGGAAGCTGATTGCACAAGTTCTTGCCAAAATGAATGTGAGTGAAGTATGTTGATGGAGTCACCCTCTCGAACTCTCTAGTTCTTCTTCGGATCCACATCATCTTGATGGGAATCCTTGGGGTAGTAGTTGAGCTTGTCGAAGTAGAACTTGAAGTTGCCTTTGGGAACCCACTTGACCATGGCCTTGGGTGCTTCAATGAATGCATCAATCTCCTCTGAAGCTCATTCTTGCCTTTTAGCTTGTGGTCTTGTGGTGGAAGGTCATCTTGAGCTTGTTCCACATTGGAAGAAGTAGGATCACTTCTTCCTCTTGAGAGAACAAACTTGAGGAGGGATATCGATCTTCTTCCCATTCAACACCCCTGGCGTTGAACTTTCGTCAAAACCAATTCCTTGATTCTTCCTGTCTTCCTTGTTTCAGTAACAATTCTCAAAGTTCTTGCTTCCAAGAAGACTCTTGTAGACACCTTTCTATAATCCCTTTCAATAAACTATTTTCTTGCTCAAGTGAAACTTGGCTTGAAACATTGTTAGTGGAATCAAGAGAATTACTAGTAGTAACAACATTTGATTTAGCATGATTATTGTTACTACTAGATGAAGAATTTTTCTTATGCTTGTCATGCTTAGTTTTAATAGGTGGCAAGAAATTAGACAAGAGAAGTCGCTTGGCAAGATATGAAGAACTCTTCTTTCAAGATCGCATTGATAGCTTTTAGAAACTCATGTTCTTGCTCTAGATTGAGCTTCTAAGCGTAGCTTCTCATGAGATCTTAGGAGCTCTCTATGATCTTCTTGAGTTGTTTCATGAGCTAACTTAAGAGTGTTTAGTTCTTTAGTTAGACGCTCAATCTCCTTCATAGCATTGTCATCTCGACTCTTCTCGACTATAAAGACTACTAGCATGTTCATCATTACTAAGCTCACTAGATTTATCATGTAAAAGCTCATCTTCACCAAGCAAGTCATCCTCATCACTATCAAAGTCAATAACCTCAGATGTGATACCTTGGGGCCTTTT
>JAHHZJ010006926.1:0-12439 GCA_021437245.1 Aegilops speltoides | reverse complement strand
CTCGTGAAGTTGTTATATATTGAGCATCAAGATCTATAGAGATAGATCAAGATGCTTGATAAGTTTTTTCAATGAGTACATACCTTGACAAGATTTTGAAGTAGTTCAAATGGAACAACCAAAGAAAGAGTTCTTGCCTGTGTTACAAGGTGTGAAATTGAGTAAGACTCAAAACCCGACCACGCAGTAAGATAGAAAGAGAATGAAAGTCATTCCTATGCCTTGGCCATAGGTTCTATAAAGTATGCCATGTCAGATACCGATCTATTGTATACCCCGACCGAAGTTTGGCAAGGAGTACAATAGTGATCTAGGAGTAGATTATCGACAGGTCAAAATTATCCTTAGTGGAATAAGGATATGTTTCTCGATTATGGAAGTGAAAAGGTTCGTCGAAGGGTTACGCCGATGCAAGTTTTGACACGATCCGACGACTCTAAGTCTCGATCTAGATACATATTGAAAGTGGGAGCAATTAGCTAGAGTAGCTTCGCAAGAGCATTGTAGACATAGAAAATTGCAAAATACATAACGGATCCAATGTGAAAGAACCGCTGACTAAGACTCTCTCACAAGCAAAACATGATCACACCTTAGTACTCTTTGGGTATTAATCACATAGCGGATGTGAACTAGATTATCAATCTAGTAAACCCTTTGGGTGTTGGTCACATGGCGATGTGAACTATGGGTGTTAATCACATGATGATGTGAACTATCGATGTTAATCACATGATGATGTGATCTAGATTATTGACTCTAGTGCAAGTGGGAGATCAAGGAAATATGCCCTAGAGGCAATAATAAAGTTATTATATATTTCCTCATATCATGATAAATGTTTATCATTCATGCTAGAATTGTATTAACCGAAACATGATACATGTGTGAATGCATAGACAAACAAACATGTCACTAGTATGCCTCTACTAGACTAGCTTGTTAATCAAAGATGGTTATGTTTCCTAACCATGAACAAGGAGTTGTTATTTGATTAATGAGGTCACATCATTAGCGAATGATCTGATTGACATGACCCATTCCATCGCTTAGCACACGATCGCTTAGTATGTTGCTACCGCTTTTATCCATGACTTATACATGTTCCTCGTAACTATGAGATTATGCAACTCCCTGCTACCGGAGGAACACTTTGGTGCTACCAAACGTCACAACGAATCGGGTGATTATAAAGGAGTACTACAGTGTCTCCAAAGGCGATGTTGGGTTGGCGATTTCGAGATTAGGTTTTGTCACTCCGATTGCTCTGAGAGGTATCTCCGCCCTCTCGTAATGCACATCACTTAAGCCTTTCAAGCACTACAACTAATGAGTTAGTTGTGAGATGATGTATTACGAACGAGTAAAGAGACTTTGCCGTAACGAGATTGAACTAGGTATTGATACCGACGATCAATCTCGCAAGTAACATACCGATGACAAAGGGAACAACGATGTTGTTATGCGGTCCGACCGACAAAGATCTTCAGAGAATATGTAGGAACCAATATGGGCATCCAGGTCCCGCTGTTGGTTATTGACCGTGAATAGTTCTAGGTCATGTCTACATTGTTCTCGAACCGTAGGGTCCGCACGCTTAAGGTTACGGCGATGCTTATTATGAGTTTATGTATTTTGATGTACCAAGGAGTTCGAGTCCCTGATGTGATCACGACATGACGAGGAGTCTCGAATGGTCGAGACATAAAGATTGATATATTGAAGCCTATGTTTGGAGTTCGAATGGTTCCGATTTAAAACGGAATTTATCGAAAACCGGAGGTTACCGAACCCCGGAGGTAAATGGGCCTCGTGGGCCTTGAGGAAGAAGAGGAGGGCCGCCAGAGGTGGCCGCCGCCTCTCCCCCCAGTCCAATAGGACAGGAAGGGGGCGCCCTTTCCTCTTCCCTCCCCCAAACCTAGTCCAACTAGGAAAAGGGGGAGTCCTACTCCTAGAGGAGTAGGACTCTCCCGCCTCTCTAGGGCCGGCCGCCTCCCTCCCTCCTTATATACGGGCAGGGGGCACCTTGAGACACACAAGTTGATCGTGAGATCGCTCTCAGCCTGCGGTGCCCCTCCACCATATTCCACCTCGGTTATACTGTCCAAGCTTAGGCGGCCTCCACGGTGAAACATCAAGATCGCCACCACGCCGTCAGGTCGACGAACTCTCCCCGACACTCGGCTGGATCGAGTACGAGGGACGCCATCGAGCTGTACGCGTGTCAAGAACTCGGGCGCCGGAGTAACGGCGCCGGATCGGTCGGATCGCGAGGAGAACGACGACTACTTCCTCTACGCCAGATCGCTCCGCTCGGTCTCACGAGGGTACGAGACAACACTCTTCCTCTCGCTATACATCACCATGATCTTGCGTAGCGAGGAAAATTTTTGAAATTACTACGCTCCCCAACATGGCCTTGTTCAAAAGGTTGAGGGCCTTCACTTTGTTCTTCTGAAGCGCAGGGTCTTGATGAGGTGATGGCTCTACTTGAGTAGAGCATTGTCCTTCTCCTTCGCCACAAGGGTTCCTCAATGGGTAGAATTTGACCAATACCCATTCTTCTTACGGCTTGGGGAGGAATTTCATCACCTACATCACAAGTACCACTGGCTCCACTTGGGAGCCAGATTTGCCAAACTCCACGCTACATCGCCTCCTCAATGAGTCCGTGGACTTTTGAGGACACGTAAGCATGAGAGTTTGTAGCATAACCAACAAATATGCCCTCATGAGCTCTAGCCTCAAATTTAGACAAACGAACACCTTTCTTGAGAATGAAACACTTACAACCGAACACCCAGAAGTACTTGAGGTTGGGCTTGTTGCCAGTGAGTATCTCATAAGGGGTCTTGTTCAAGCCTTTGTGAAGATAGAGCCGATTGGATGCATGACATGCGGTGTTGATGGCTTCGGCCCAAAAGTTGTATGGAGACTTGAACTCCGCCATCATGGTCCTAGCCGCATCCATCAACGTCCGGTTCTTCCTCTCCGCAACACCATTTTGTTGAGGGGTGTATGGACCAGAGTATTGGTGTTTGATCCCCTCATCACTAAGAAACTCATCAAGGTGTAGTTCTTGAACTCGGTGCCGTTGTCACTTCTTATTGTCAAGATCTTTGCATTGTGTTGACGTTGAGCTTCATTTGCAAAGCCGATGACGGTTTGTTGAGTCTCACTCTTCCTCTTGAATAAGTATACCCAAGTGTATCTTGAATAGTCATCCACAATCACCAAGCAATACTTTCTTCCTCCAAGACTATCAAAAGATGGAGGCCCAAAGAGATCCATGTGAAGGATCTCCAAGGGTCTCTTCGAGTAGATGATGGTTGATGGAGGGTGAGTGAGGGAGTCCTGGACTAGGCGGTGTCCGGACAGCCGGACTATCATCGTCCGCCGGACTCCAAGACTACGAAGATACAAGATTGAAGACTCCGCCCCGTGTCCGGATGGGACTTTCCTTGGCGTGGAAGGCAAGCTTAAGGCGATACTGATATGTAGATCTCCTACCATTGTAACCCATCAGGTAATTCCTAGCCTCCCCCGGTGTCTATATAAACCGGAGGGCTTTAGTCCGTGAGGACAACATACATTACATCAATCATACCATAGGCTAGCTTTAGGGTTTAGCCTCCTTGATCTCGTGGTAGATCCAATTTTGTACTACCCATATCATCAATATTAATCAAGCAGGACGTAGGGTTTTACTCCATCGAGAGGGCCCGAACTGGGTAAAAACATCGTGTCCTCGCTCTCCTGCTACCATCCGCCTAGACGACACAGTTCGGGACCCCTACCCGAGATCCACCCGTTTTGACAACCCACATTGGTGCTTTCTATTGAGAGTTCTCTGTCGTCGTCACCGATAGGAAGGATGCCTCCACCCATCCTTAAAGACGGGCGCGGCGCGGAGGGGCCTTGGTCACGCCAAACTATCCGGCCAGGTGGTTTTCATGATCGCTTATCCGCCGGGCGCTCGACAATGACCTCTCAAGTCGCCGGCAATTTGGGTCAGCTCGAAAGCTACCGAACAGCTTGATCCAATAGAGCTCTCGCCTGTTAACTAGCTCTTGAATCGTGATCAGCCACCTCGAGTCGCCACGGACTACAACCAGATTGGCTTAAACCGATCCGAGAGAGATTAACTCTCCTCGTGCCACCCACCACGTCATAGGGTAGAGGAGCAATACGGCAACTCTCCGCTTAGTATGAAAACTATTCATGTCCCGATTCCCTACCCCCTCCATGCCGGATTCCCGCGAGAGGACGGACTTCGATCGAGCATTGAACATAAAACCATGCATCGTTCGACTCGCTGGATCTCGTCCAGCAACCCAAGCTTCCAAATTGGAAACTCTCGGCTTTTGAGCCCCAAGATGGGCAGGATCCGGACTTTAGTCCACCCACCCGCCTGTATACATATGCGATCTATCTCTAATACGGCAAGAGCTCAATAAACAAGACATCAATATCACAGATTCCTCCGGTTATGGACAGGATAAAGGACTGCCGAGAGAAAAACGCATCTCAATCTTCGCAATAATTGCAAGGACAAGGAATATTAAACGCCATTGATCGTCCCAAAATTACACGCTTCACCGATTCAAGGCCCATAGTACGTAAAGTATCTGTATGATGGAGAGTTTCCTGGAAACTGAAAATCAATTTTGGGATAATCCGCCCCAAAGCCAAATTGCTAGCAAAGGGTGCTTCACACTCAGCCCTAGATGCAAAAAACAAAAAAACAAAAACCCAATAAGGGCAACGGAACTGCATCGAGGGATGGCTCAACGGACCTCGTAAGCTTCATAGCTGCGAGGGAGCCGCCCCAACACATAGCCTTCTGAGCATGTTGGATATTACGCGGGTGGCCAAAAGTGGCGAGGAGCTTAGCCGCCCCAAACCACTCCAACAATACCGGTACGGTATCAATCAGCTTTTGAGACTTTCGTGATCAAACAATATGCGAAAACGAATAATCCGCCGGACTCGCCAAGTCTACCAAGTAGCAACAGAAATCCATGGAGCGACACGGCTATCACCTTCAACGCCAACACTAGCCTAAATACCGAACAGCCCGAGCGCCAACAAGACTGGTGCTTAGTCCCATAGTGGATTCGACTTTCGAATCGACAAAAGTCCTCATGGATGGCGGCAGCGGATTAAACCTCATTTACGAGGAAACCTCGCTCAAAAATGGAAATCGATTGAGCCAGATTGAGCAAAGCAAGACAACCTTCAGAGGAATAATCCTAGCCTGAAGTGCGCGCTGCACCGGAAAATCACACTGATGTGGTGTTCGCTCACGTGACAATTACAGATCCAAAGAAGTCACGTTCCAAGTGGTCCCGCTCAGCAGCGGATATCACGCTATATTAGGATGAGAGGCATTCACACTTTTTCAAGCAAGACCTCATTATGGGTACATGAAGCTCAAAATGCCCGGCCCAAAGGAATAATCACTCTCGCTAGTGATCTCGACATAGCACTGCTACGAAAACAAGACAGTCCAAGCACTAGCCCTTGAGGCACTATCCAAGCCTTAGCGGCAGAAGAACTCATCACCGCGCTCTACGTGTAACAACAGGACGATGTGATACTCGATAAAAGATCCAAGTCCACCTCCTTCAAACCAGCAGATGAAATAACAAAATTCCGTGTCCATCCAACGACCCAACAAAGACGGCCTCCATTGGGGGCAATAATTGAACCTCAAGTAGACGCCAGATCAGGCGAATTCCTTCGGGAAAATTGGGATATTTTCCTAGCATCCTTCGGATATGCCCGAATCCCACGCAGACAAGCGAATATAGCCTAAACATCCTAAAGGATTCAAGCTACCAAACAAAGCTCTTCGATTTATTTTCCGAACCCAAAAGAACAGTAACGGGAGAAGAGCTAGCCAAACTATTGGAAGCCGGATTCATCAGTAGATATCAAACATCCGGATCGGCTAGCAACTGTAATGGTACCAAAGAAGGACGACAACCTGGCTTTGTGTCGATTTTAAAGACTTCAATAAGGCTTGCCCAAAGGATCCCTTCCTCCCCGTGATCGACTAAATTATCGATGCTACCGCAGACACGATTCATTGTGCTTCCTCGACGATACTCTCGCTACCATCAAATCAAGATGGCGGAAGGCATCAAGCCGCCACGGCATTCATCACCTCTACGGACCATTCCTGCTTCAACATGATGCCCTTCAGACTTAATAACGCCAAGCAAGAATATAACAAGATGATTCAAACATGTCCCGCTACCCAGATCGGCAAAACACCGAGGCATACGAGATCGACGTGGTCGCCAAAACAAAACACGCCGAAACTCTAGTAGACGATTTGAGGCTCACGCTCGACAACCTCAGAGCATATGACATCGTTGATCCTAAAAATGCAGCTGTGCGCATCACCGAAAGCTGCTGGGCTTCATTGTGTCCGTAGAGGAATCGAAGCAAACCCAGCCAAAATCCGAGCTCTATCACAGCTTGGACATTCCAAAAGACCTCAAACAAATACAAAAACTAACAGATGCGTGGCAGCTAAGCCGCTTTTATCTCCCGTTTCAGGGAGAAAAGGCTGTTCTCTCTATCGCTTCCTCAGCGATCAACACTTTGAGTGGACGGATGTCTGCCACCACGTGACTCAAGAAATAAAGGCCATATTGGCAACAATCGTCCGGCCGCCACTCAACTGGGCGTAACTAATGTTGTTATACATCGCAGCAACGCATCAAGTTGTAAGCGCGTCCTCGCTTCGTCAAACGAGTCGTATGGGCATAAATTCTCTTCAAAACCAGCAGTATTATGTATCCACCGTTAACTCCCGCGCAGTCCTCATATCTGAGACTATCGTAAGATAGCATATGCGGTGTTCATGGCGCCCCGAAGCTCCGACTACTTTCAAGAGTGTTCGACAATGAAGGCCTCAAGGCACCACTCAATGACATTATAAATAACCGCGACACAACGGGTAGGATTGCAAATGGGTCAATGAGCTCTTACCATTCGACATAACTTACAAACCTCACGAGCTATAAACTCACAAGTTTGGTTGACTTTGTAGCCGGACCGACCGGGTCAACTCCCTAAAGAGTACTCGGCAGATACTCCAATTGACTATGCATTTCGACGGTTTAAAATGTTGGTCGGACTCAGCTGGCGTCAGACGATCGCCCTAACCGGAGACATAATTCAAAGATGTACTTCAAATAATGTACACGGACTCCAACAATGCAGCCGTACGAGGCCCTATTACATGGTCTCCTGATGGCGCCTATGGGAATTCAACGCCTAGAGGTGCGCGAGGATTCAAACCTTGCAATATCCCAAATAAACGGAGACTTTGACGCTAAGGATCCAAAATGGCAGCGTATCGCAACGCTGTCCTAAAAATGTCACTCGGTTTGAAGGACTCTGAATTCCATCACATAGCCCGAGATAATAACCAAGCTGCCGACGATCGGGCACGCAACGAGCGTCTAAACGTGATGCTGTCCCTCCAAATATTCTTTTCTCGAACGGCTCTTTTCGCTTCATCCGCATTTATGGGAAGAGGAGCCCGAAGTGACAAACCGAAAACCGCACTAATCGGGAATTCGATGAACATGACGCTAACACCTTTCAGCCCATTTACATAATGGCAGTAATTGCCCTGCGGACGAATCCATTCCTAGCCTACTTGCTTAGGCAGAACTTCCCAAGACCAAAACGTAGGGCCGCCGATAGTCCGCGATCGAAAAGCCTACAAGGTCCATGAGGGAGAACTTTTATAAGAAAAGTACAACCGAGTCCTTCAAAGGTGTATCTCAAGAGGAAGGGCTAAACCTCCCGGCTGAAATTCATGCTTGACTAGGCGGACACCACGCAGCAGCCCGCCCTTGTAGGAAAGGCATTCCACAGGATTTTATTGGTCGACGGCCCGGGCAGATGCCTGTGACTTAGTCCAGAGATGCGCTATTGTCACTTTTGCTAATCGAGCTATATGTCGCCCATCGCCTCTCAAACTATACCCATTACCCGCCGCTCATGGGTCCGGGCTTGATATGGTCGGACCCTTAAAGGGGAACCCAAGCAAAGGTACCTATTGGTCATGGTGATAAATTCACCAAATGGATAGAGGCCAAACCGTCAAACGGCAGAGTCCTAAAGTTGATAGACTTCATATCCGGGTTGTACACCGTTACGAGTCCCCACAAAGATCATCACCGACAACCCGCATCTAACTTCACAGCCGATGAGGTTATGTCATGCAAAAATATGGGCATCAAGCTCACCACGCCAGTCTATCACCCTCAAACCAACGGTCAAGTGGAACGAAAGCAAATGGTCGAATAATGAGTGGCATTAAACCTGCATTAGTGCGGTCACTTACTAACTCGACATGCAGGTCGAGGAGCTCGACCAGACTGGGGCTATGGACAACGCCTAACCGCACTACCGATTCACACCATTTTTATGGTCTATGGCGCAGAGGCAGTCCCGCCTCATGACATTATTCATGACTCACCTCGAAAAGCGCATGTATGAAGAAAGAGAGGCCGAGCTGGATCGACAGACAGCATGGACACATTGAGGAAGAACGCGACGCCGCCAAGGCTCGCTCCACATTCTATCGCAGCAGCCCAAAGATATCAAAGGTAGAAGCACGGCCAAGACTTACAACGTCATGAACTAGTTCTACGCTCACGGACAAGAAAAAGGATAAGCTCAAGCCCAAATGGGAGGGCCCTTTCATTATCAATCAAGTCCCGACCGACGGAGCGCATCGTTTCACTTAAATGCGCCTGATAACCGACTCGAGCCGAACCCATGGAACGCAGCCCGCCTCAAGATTCTACGCTTAGCGCGACTAAGAGTTCGCCCCTTCCTCCGCTCCAAATTTTTATACTTCGCGTCTTTTGTTTCTCTTTTCATAACCTTTTATTAAAAAGCCCCTAAGGGCTTACTTTTGCATTTTTCAGATACACTTGATGTGCCATCCGCACTCATTATACTCCGGGGCTTCTTCTACGAAGCTCAATTATAAGGGTTTTCATGCCCAAAGACATGTGTCAAGCTTCCACATGTACCTTTTACTCACCAAGATATGCATCGATATGACTTAAGTTTTGGCAAGTGGGTTGCTCTGCTCCTGCTTACCCCCTACGCTCCCGATTGTTCGCTAGGAGGTAAAGGAGCACCTCTGCGATTGTTATCGCGGTCACCGGATGTGTACCTCAGACCGGTGAAGCCAAAAGCTAGCGTTTAAGGGAATATTCGCTTGGTGACTTAAAAGATGATTTTTTCCCTACTTATTTATCCGCCTATGTTTTTCTCGCCGCAGTCCGGATATGCACTTTAGGGCATGCCTCCTGTGAAAGGAACCCTTAACGAACTATTCTCCCGAAGATGTTTCTTACTAACCATGTAATATAACATAACTAGTTGGGCACTTGTCCGATAAAGCACTAATGACCCCACGCCGGGTCTCCATGCATACCACGGTTGTTTCTAACCAAAAGGTATTCGACACACTCCGACTCTAGGGTCCCGAGGTTGAAGCAAAAGGTCGGCAAAGACAAACGATCTACAATCCGCTAGAAGGCATTTAACATGTCAATTTAAAGGAAAACATACATTGTCAAATTTATTGATTGTATTCCTCCTCAATCCCGCCTAAGATCGTTTAACTTACAATTTAAAATTTGACCAACTCTACTTGGTTGATATAAACCACAGGATCTCTTCCCATCGGGCCCCACCGTCCAACTTCGCCATGTGGTTGGATCCACCTTCTTGTAACGCTGCCTTCACCATGGCCCAAGCCTTGGACGGGCAAGAAATCTTCCACAAACAAGCCCGCCAGACTCCTCAAGCCCGAAGCCCCAAGGCCCTGGGGAGAGGCTGGCCATAAAGCCCGACGACGCCCCATTGTCCGAACTGCTCGAAACAGAACATGAAGTTGATCACCCATTGATATGGGCATCTCCGCAGGCACCGTGAGTATACCTACAAGACACATATGTCAATTTATTTCCCAACTTTTTTTCAAAAGAGTCCGCCAACACTTATTATAAATGCCCGGACGGCCCGATTCTCCTTAACGAGCTAGACACTCGGTTGAGCGCCTTTCATTTTCTCCAGCTTGGCCTGGCATCTTCGAGTTGTTCTTTTGTCGACCCTATTCAAAGACCCCCGCCTTACGGCAAGAATTTGCCCGTCGGATCTTGTCCGCGGCACCGAATGTCACTATTAGATTTGGCACACCACACAGCTTTATTTATTAATAAAATGTGTTACCGGAGGGCCTATGCTCCCCTCCCAAGTGCCTCTAGTTGGGCCTTGCATTCTTGCGCCCCGAGAACCGGGCATTCTTCTCGAAGAGCTCTGTTAAATGATCCTAAATCGTTAACATAACTACTTTAAGTCTGGGCCACGTATATAAACCATTAAAATTCCCTTACCGATGTTCACAACGCCCCGGGCTCGTAAACCATCTTGAGGCACGGAGATGCGCCCCCTGCTAAAGGCGCCCAATGCCTCGGGAGAAGCACCCCACAATATGTCCCGGCGCCTATGGTTCATGCCCCCACCTCGACTTGGTGGCGAAACCGGTGTCCTCCGCTGGAGAAGGATCCGCCCGCCTTGCGCTTGCCTCTCCGTGCCGGGCCTAGAGCCCGGCCGGTGTAGGTTGGATCACCCCATAGTCCCGCGAGTGCTTTTTCTCCTATGAAGATCATGAGCACTGGGACGCTTCCTAGGAATGTTGCTGAAAATTCAAATACGATTATATTTTGGGCGACGCCCGTCAAGACGACCCTTTTCCGCCCGGCCGGTCGACTTTCCCCGCTGGCTCGCTTCCCCAGAAGGCGCCTCGAAATGCCATCGTCAGAAGATCAAATAGGGGAAGAGATAATGGTGTCCGGACCGATCACACCACCAAGCCGAATAGAGTCCGGTAGTCCGGGAAGGCAACCAAAGCTTATCCATTGAGGTAAAACACCCCCGATCACTCCACCTTGATGTCCGGGTCCTTGAGGCCGGATCCGGATCTTCCCGATCCCCTGGGAGCGACTTACCATGTCCTCTCAACCCAGATCCCACCAAGACATAATGTAAGAAGCCTAAACTTCAAAGCATGGGTTGAGCCCTTAAAAGTGTTCGCACCCATCTTCTAGGGTTGTTCATGGAAAACCCATTTAAAGGGTTCGTCAAGGAAGTCCTCCTTCTCCCTTTGTACGACGACAGGTCTTCACCAGATCCCTCGATCCCCCTTTTGCCATGACTGCATGCTTTCCCCGCTGAAATCCCACATGGGTGGCCTCTATACGCAATGGTGTATTTCCCGGATGATGCATATTGCCATGACTCCAATCATGGTCAACCTCAGGGGCCAGAATCTTATTCGCCCATCAAGTAATGGACGCCTTGTCCTCCTCCAACGGGGCCTGGGCGCCAGAGGCGTCAGAGGAGCAAGATTAAACTCGAGGCCAATCCGACGGGTCCGCAAGAGCGCCCTAAACCACTCAAGGCCGCCGACGCTTTTGGGAGTACCGATGGGTATCCTCCCGGCGATGCACCATATTTCGGGCGCCACCCACTTGATATATGGACCCTCGAAGAACGGGTACGAGGGTAAGCCTCTTCCAAATGCAAAATGGGGCTCGATGCCGTGAATAGCTCGAAGAGCTACGTGCATATGCGGAGAGGCGGGGGGTGGAGCCGGAGTCCGAGAACCGAGCCCGCGGGAACGGATGTATTGGGAACCAGTCCTTATCGATAGGGGACGGCATACCCCCCCTTATTGGGGCTTGGGGTAGCCCCGCTGACTCCCACCTTATAGTGACCACCCGGCCAACGGACCATGAAGGCCGGGGAGATATCCCCGCTTGAGTTCACTAGCTCACAGGAACGGCACCTCCTCCAATCCTGGGGGGTGAGCGGAAGAGGAGCCGCACACGGTCCATGATGGAATGGATTTAGGTCAAAGCCCCATGAAGTACGGAGGAAGATGGTGGTTTGATCTGATTTTGCCCTTTTGTAGGCGGATGACTCGCACGACGGGGTGAAACGAAAGGCACTTTTGGACTGCGACGCTGGAGAAAGACCATTATTGGGGAAGCCGAGAAACACAAGATTTATGATGAAGAACGCCGTACATGGAACTTGAAGGAAGAACCCCTTTGCAACGCCAAGACTATATAGACCGGACTTATCGCATTGAAGCCCGGTTCGGGGCTACCGAGGAGTCCCGACTAGGGGTGTCCGGACACGGACATCATCATCCCGGACCCAAGACTACAAGATACAAGATTGAAGACTCCGCCCCGTGTCCGGATGGGACTTTCTTGGCGGAAGGCCTTGGTAATGATATGTAGATCTCCTACCATTGTAACCACTGTAACTAGCCTCCTCCCGTCTATATAAACCGAGGGCTTTAGTCCATAGGACAACATACATT
>JAHHZJ010006925.1:0-10523 GCA_021437245.1 Aegilops speltoides | reverse complement strand
CCTTTCCCGCCAACCTTCCCACAGACATCATCAACGAGCGAAGTTCTCGCGGCAAAGAGGCGGAGAGGATAAGAGGAGGGCGGTCGGCCGCTATCGCGAGGACAAGCGAGGCGAAAGCATACTCAATTCAACATGAGGCTAGGAGCAGCGCTCGAACTGAACGATGATCGGTATCTTCACGCCTACAGACATCGGAGGAGGACATCACCGAGGAGCAATGAACGATGAGGAGAAGTTGAATTATCTTTTTTTATCTATCTATGCTGAGAACTATCCTCTACTCTCTAGTATCTACTTCGATCTCAGATCAGAATGCTTTTTTAAAGCGCCACGCTCAGATTATGTTGAGATGCTCTAACATGGCGTATTTAGTGCTTTTAATGTTGCCTACAAGATGTGCAGTATTACTAGTAGTATTTTTCTTGCCATGTTGAGATTTTAAACCACGAGTGTGAACATGCAGAGGAGCAATGGACCAAACACGGATATTCGGGACATCTTCAAGGAGCATGGCAAGTTAAAGAGGAGCTCACCGAACTCAGAAACGAGCTTTGTAAGTAACACCTTTCAATTACTTTCATTTAGCCTCGTTCTTCGATGTGTATATGTTGTAGTTTCGCTTCTTAAGCGTGGTGTTCTTCGATGTGTAATAAGAAGAGTCTTAATCATCCTAATGCTTTCGCTTTTAACTTGATGTAGGAAGTGGGTGTTCTCACCGTAGTCTGCTTTTATATTTCTTTTCCTTATTCACTTCCCGAGTTCGCTTATCCGCTTCTACTAAATGGATCTAGGTTTCTCCGAGTATTGATCTAAAAAGAAGTAACTTCATGTTAGGATGCGCTCCACGAGGAGGGAAGTATGGTCAACCTCAGATCATGTTTCCAAATGAGGCTGGATTACACACAAGGTGCCGCCTCTAATGATGTCGGATTAGACACAAGGTCAAATCCTGATGATGCGGATTACACACAAGCCGTGGAGTCGCCACCGTTCGTGTCCTCGTGGCATTAGTAAAGGCCGAAGAAAGCGGCAAATGCCCTTGAGAATGTAGCTGAGTTCTCAAGAAGCTTAAAAGAGCAATCGATGCTCTTCACCCAAGCCAAAGAAGAGATGGAAGAAGCTTTAAATAAGCTAGCAGAGGCAGAAAGTGCTAGGGCCTCTGCTATCTAAAACTGTCGTCAATACAAAATTTCCTTCATAATAGCTAGGTTCAAATGTTTATCCAACAAGATGCTCATAGATGTCTGCATCTACCGATGTGGAACAAAATGTTTTTTCGGTCATGTAATCAACAATTACTTTCCAAACAATAACAGATGAATCATTGACATGGTATAGTTCACGCCAAGCAAGCCCGACATTCCAAGTTCAACTTCCACATCAAACTCATGTTCACAGATATCCGCACATTCATACATAATGTCCACAACCATGATTCACTTCAAATCCAAAAAAATGTGAGGAGAGTTATAAATAAAGAAAACCTCTACTAGTTCCTCGCTACAGCAAGCACAACAAGTCAAGACCATGTAAATTAATTATATTTTAGTCATTTTTGTGTTCTAAAATGCTGCTCGCTGAAGGACGTGGTTCCGCACACACGCTGATTCGATGAAGGTAGGCGGGCGTTGCTGGTCAGACGCGGCGAGGAGGCGGCTCACCGGCTCGCAACGAAAAGGGTCCGCTGGCGGGCGTGCGTTCAATGCTCAGGCTATGAGGGGTCACGTCTGTCGAAAGCAATCACTCCCTCCAATCCTTTTTTGTTTGGTATAACAAAATCTGCTTTCCATTCACATTTTACAAGTAAAATTGTGGACAAACTTTGACCCAAAGTACGATGGGGACTAGTAAACCAAAATGGAGGTAGTAGTTTTTAATCAAAGAAGGGTTTCCTTCCGACATCAAAACCAAAGATCTAAATCTAAACCATAGTATTTGCCCTAGAACTACCAGGTTCAACATCTCGTAACATAAACCCATACAACCATACGCCAAGGAGGTACATAGTACTATGAATTCCATTTTCGCTCCATACCAATCGCTCTAAAACTACTTACTACTTATAAGTGCCATTTAAATCGAACTCTTAACCCCGCTTAAAAACGATATTTTAAACGTGGCTACTCGACCGTGGTAACCGGCAAGCCACCGCGCCCAAGTCGCTCACCGTGGTCCCACCATCAACTCCTAGAAAGGTGCTCCACCACGCACTGTGACCAATGCAATAATCGTGCACCTAGGGTTTTCGGGTTTATTTGTTAACGCCGCTTTTATGTAACACTCATGTAAAGTGAGATAGCGAGAGGTCGATCATGTGCTTGCGCCTCTTCTCTTTGTATATGTACTCCACCGCTTGTGTGGTGTCCAAAAATTATAATAACTACTAGCAATGTGCCAATGCGCTCACACGATCAAAGTAGATTAATACATATTCACCGATTTGATAGAAAAAAGTCTAGTTTTGAAATACGATATCACTAAAAATATGTTATGTTTCACTCAAAATATATTCCTTTGGCGGTTTTGATGAGATAAGGGAGGCATGTTGTTGGTTTCAAGATTCGAGAAGTGGTATATGTCTAATTTCTACTCTTACTAGCAAGATGCATTGCTGCACGGAACATCAAAATCTTGTGGGAGAAAAGGATGAACGAGGGAAGGCCTTATCTCGCAAATGTGGTGAAGAGTGTGGGTAATTGCCATATTTTCTTCCTATCCGTCTAGATATAAATCGGACGACTACATTGTAGATGGCAGGCCCACCATCATCACCAACTCTATTTTTTATCCCTACCTCATAAAAAGCATTGTCGGTGATGATCGGTGCCCGCCATCCCGCAATATAGGTCGTCCGATCTATATCTCGACTTGATAGGAAGGAAACTATGGCAATTTTGTAAAGATACCCACACCCCTCTCCACATTTGCAAATAAGGTCTTCCTCGCTCATCCTTTTCCCCACAAGATAAACTACTCATACAAATGCATCTTGATGTTCCATGTAATGCATGGGCATCTTGCTAGTTGTTGCAAAAAGCCCATGTGTGTGTGTGAGAGAGGGAGAGTGGAGGAGGACGGAGTGCATGTGTGACAAAGACACAAGTAGTGTGTGGGTAGGTATCACTTAAATGAGGCGATAGTGTGTGTGTGCATGATCGAGAGGGCGTGGTCTCAAGAAGGGAAGAAAAAGCTACATAGATATAAGGAGCGGGAGAGAGACATGTATGCGATGGTGGAAGCATGAGTGTGCGGGTGTATAAACCTATCTAGAGGCTAGCTAGTCGATAAATGTTTGTAAGAGAAATACGAGTCGGGGTGCGAAGCGAGAGTTTTGTGTGTGAGAGAGAGAGACGGTAGTCGGGAAGGGGAGTGGAAGCAGGAGTTGTGTGTGTGTGTGTGTGTCTGTGAGAGAGAGAGGAGACGGTAGTCGGGGTTGTCTGACGGTGTCGCCTGATGGAGATTTAAAAGGAGACCGCAACAAATGTTGTGTCTACAGGAGAGAGAGAGAGAGTAATTTTAGTGGTATGAGTCATATGTAGAGACATATAGGGTGTGTGAGAGAATCCCATAGAGAGAAAGACAAAGTGAAAGACGAGTGGAGATTGTGTGTGGCGGTGAAAAAGAAAGCTTAGGTACCGAGTGATACCAAAGAACAGTAGAGACGTGAGAGATAATGAAAACCGTGTAATGTATAATGATAGGGAGAGTGTGACACTTCTCAAGGGAGACGCCGAGAGACCATGTTTATGCAGGATAGGAGAAACATGAAGTGAGCGTAGGGTGAGCTGGAGAAAAGAGAGTGATGCTACTCAAGGAGCATGCATGCAGAGAGATGGGCGTGAAAGGAGTGAACAAAAAAGGATTCAAATATTTTAATTCAAGATGATGATACATGTAATCCATACTCGAACCAAAATCGATCTATCAAACATGCATACTCATATGAATTCACGCACATCTATGTTATTTAATATGTAGATATTACAGATCCATATATTTTAGTAGAACATAATTTGGTTAAAAATTTTCGAATTCAACCTTAAGATTTCGAGATCGTTGTATTTGTAAATCATATTATACATATAAAGGAGCAGAATTCTTTATTGTGCTTTTGAAAGTATATGTAAAAACATATGTATATAGAATGTAATTCCAATTGAAAATGGATCCCGCCCGGAAAAAAATAGTAGAATACAAATGGGATTTGAATTGAGTTGGCATGGTAAACATGCACTGTGCAAAATTTGAACGAAGCGGGGAAAGTCGCAAGAATCACCAAACCAAAATCATGAGATGGAAATCACTACTACCTATCCTCGCCAAGAAAGCCTATCTCGCTGGATTTCATAGGTTTCGATAGGGTAGGTTTGTAATTTCACCCAAACGTGACGTAACCGCCTCCACACCGGATTCATACACGGTGGTGCGCAAAACATAGTGTGCCCTCGGCAAATCAACTCCTCCCCGATTCATATTCATACACGTGCACGCCAAAACAAACTCTCGCCGGCAAATATTCGTGTATGCGAGATTACCGCCCTATCCCCAACCGACTAATGTTGTGTGATGTAGTAGAAATTTGAAACGGGGCTAAGTTTGTAAATTTCTCGCATTTGAGACAAGCGCGCTCAATACATGGTTCCCCTTCCTCTCTACCTCCCTTTTCCCGCATTCGCAGGGCGCCAAAACACCCTCTCCACCCCACCCTCCTCCGCTCCACCACCCATCCACCGCCGCCTCCTCCACCATGCCGAGCCGATACCCCGACGCCGCCGCCCATTACAAGAGATCGACCTTCTCATCCACGCCGACCGATCCTTGCATCCCGCCCCTGCCGCTTATCTCCCGCCGTTCACCTTTGCCGGCGCGCCTTTACGATCGTCTCGCCCACGCGCCTCGCCGCCACCGCCTACCCTCCTAGATCTCGCTTCCACGCCGACAAAGCCATCGATGCCGCAAGACCGCAAATTCTCACCGATAAGTGACATCGGCGCCACACCTGTAGGTGGTACTTTTCAGATTCGCTCAACTTATTTATCGCAAGAAGAAAATAGATCGCCACCGCTTTACTCGATTTCTTGTCTTGGTTATGGTTGCCTTTGTCCGGTTTGCACCTTCAGATCCGCCATGGCACGCCAACACTATACTCCCAATGCTTATGGTTTTCCTTTATATTCCACACTAGTTAAATCACAGTAGACTAAATTTCAAAATTGGGTCAGTCGATTTTTTAGAGCTCACCGGAGTTAGCTGGTGCGATCCAAGGGGCTCGGGTGGTTGTGGGGCCTCGCGAACGAAGAAAACTCGACGCGGTGGGGGGTGGGTGGCGGAGGAACACAAGCGGTGGGGCCGGTGGTCCGACGGCGTCTGCGCGGTGTTCTATATGGGAAGAATCAAAGACGAGGAAGAAGAAGGGTTAGGAGACGTAGGATCTTCATCCAACCGCCTAAAATGGTCGAGAGACACTGGAGTTGAATTCTTAATGCACTCGTTCATCATGTGGGCATCCAAGAACCAACATTTTATTATCCAAAAGTCTGCTTGCTCTTCTTACCATGTTCCTCTTCCGTCTTTCTTAATATGTACTTTCTCCGTTCTAAATACAAGTCTTTGTATAGATTCCACCATGGACTACATATGGAGCAAAATGAGTGAATCTACACTCTAAAATGTATCTCGATACATCTCAGATGTGATCCATAGTGGAAATCTCTACCAAGACTTATATTTTGGAACGAGGGAGTATGCTAGTAGTACAAGATGTTCCTTGTAATCAAGATGAGCAGGACATTTGCAAGGTAGAGGTCTATACAATGGTTGTGATGGACACTTTGAGCCTCTTTGATTCAGAGGATCTTGTAAACATAGGAATAGGATTTGTAGTGGCCTGCCCACTTGAATCCTATAGAATAGCAAGGAAATGCGCGAGCTGTGTCGCTTTTGAGAGCTATAATGATATTAATAATCAGACCACCTTCACTTGAAGAGAGATGGTATCCAAAGTTTCTAGCCGCATCGCAAATTAGCACATATATTTCATCAAGTTCCACTTTGCTGATTTTACTCGATGCTTAAGGTTTTCCTGCTATATCTACACTATGATTTGTGTAGCTGCGTTGTGTCGCACTAGCAGAAGTCCACTCTTGAAGCTAAACACTGCAATGACTTACAAAATTCGCACCAAGGCATTGAGTGCCATTCTGGATGCAATGAAACTCATACGCTTCCCACCTGTTGACTCTTGTTCAGATTATGATCCTAATGACTATTCTAACCTTGAGGAGTCAAAGGCAGATGGCATGTCCTGTTCACCCATCAAGGTGCTTGTTCTAATTTGGCAATGTTTTATTAATTGGGTATCTTGCATATGTTGTCTTGCATTTCTTCTACTTTGTCTGCACCGCCA
This sequence comes from Aegilops speltoides, assembly GCA_021437245.1. Taxonomy (NCBI): domain Eukaryota; kingdom Viridiplantae; phylum Streptophyta; class Magnoliopsida; order Poales; family Poaceae; genus Aegilops; species Aegilops speltoides. Next base: position 4,117 of record JAHHZJ010006925.1, on the reverse strand, counting down.
TCCGCTTAGTTTACTCATCATATATGTCGAGATGACATGCCCATCCATTATCAATACATATTCCATCTCATCATACCATGTTTTTCCACTCAAATGATGTTCGTGTGCATCGACATCAAAAAGGAAGAGGGTGATTGTCGAACTCAAGGAGCACCAAGAAAGTCCTTGAAAACGTGGTGGTGCCGAGAAATCGACAAAGACCCCACTTATATTGGCTGTACAACCAAAGGACACAAAACGTAGGACCGACTCCAAAGCAGACTGCACTCCATACTTCATCGCCACACCACTAGCCCCACCACACAGACTGCTGACTCAAAGAAAAGGTATACCGATTTCATTTGCCATAGCACCAACTGCACTACGTAAAAATCCCACTCCAAAGAAAAAGTACAAGAAGTCCACCGCCAAAGAGCTATCCCAACTCGCAGAGACGGCCAATTCCTCGCAGATTGGAACCCCATTCCATTTATTCCCAGCTTAAAAGACAATGCTTTCAATTTGTTAGGGACTACGCATATATTCCCATCATGGGAAGATTATTGTGAAGACAAACACCATTTTCACATCTTCCCGCCCAACTTACGGTAAGTTCTATTATTCATGGTTATTATTTTCCTGTTTCTCGCTGATTGAACACATCAATGATTTACATTACATTGTTTTAACTAGGCAAGGGTCAATCGATAGTCATGACGAGCAAAGCTTGCTTGTGCTTTTCAAGGAAGCATTGCAGCAAGATCGGTGTTACCCGAGGAAATCACACTTTGGTGGCAAATCTATAAACGAATTTCCAAAGTGAAGTCTCCCGTAGTAAATTTAGAAGACATTGAATGGAAAACCTTGTTATGCAATCGGTCTCGCTCTCGTGATGAGGTACGCTCTATGAAATCACATGACAATTTGAACTTCTACTTTTTCGCATGTGCCTTACGGATCTTGTTTGCGTGAAATCTCGCTCAAGAAGAATTCGTTTGAAAAGAACGACAGTGATATCGCAAATATGCTGCCACCGCTTTGCTCTTGTTAGTACCTATTGTCTCAGATCACCGATTTGCATACATACCGGTTCATTATGATGACAAAGTGATGCATGATAGCTTGCTTATCAATTGTTCCTCCAAATTATCTCGATCGTATGAATGGTTACATTAGTGTAGAATATATCCAATGCCAATGTTTTTTAGCTCAGATTGTTCTTGTAAGTACATGCTATCCTTTATCAAGGTACTTATAATGATGTAGTTGTTCATGTACCATCATTCTGCAGCTTATTTTCCTTTGCCTTCCATTTTCTACACATCGATCTATATTTACTCTTACCATAAGGTTGGTATCAAGAAGTTTAGCTCGCATTGCTCTTGGTCGCATTTTGCCTCAGTATCCTGCACTTACATTTATAGCTACTTGGTTATGTAGCATCACTCTTCATCTTATCTTAAATATTCTCCATTTTTTCGTATATTATCACATCTATATTTACTCTTAACAAAATGTAGAATAAAGGCAATGCTTATGAAGAAGATTCTGTGGTAACTTCTTGAATTGCCCCCCATCAAGATGGACAAGGCCTTTATAGAGCCTCGTCTTCACCAAAAATGTAAGTTTGTCCATCTCAAGCCTTCAAACTTTGTTGTATATATTTGGTTAGGCATGACTGCAAATAACTGTTTATTCTTGGTGTTTGCATCAAATTGCATGTTTAAAGTTTATTATGTAGTTCATAAACAAAAGTTTGTCCTTTCTCAATTTAAGTTTTCATGACAACCAAGTTCCTTATTCATACCATGTAAATTAAACTATACAGAGCAAGTGATCTTCTTTTGCACGCATGTATGCTTCGTTCTTCATCCGTAATCTAGTGGTGTGGTGAACCTCACCCACACAAAGACAATGTCATATTCTCGCAATGTCTTAACTATGAACAATGTCATATCATTATTCTCCTCCGTCTCAAAATATTTGTCATTGAAATGGATGTATCTAGATGTATTTTAGTTCTAGACACATCCATTTTGATGACAAGTAATTCCGACGAGGGAGTATTATTTAAACCGCTCTTTATTTGCCAACTGAAATGGGATAAATTGACAAAGACACTAACCATTGATACTTATGAGTTCTTGATCTCGTAATCTAGTGGTGTCGTGAAGCTGCCAACTCCTTCACAATGTCATTTCCGCCATGTCTTGACCTAACAATACCATATTGTGTTAATGCAATTTTAAATCGTGCTCACTTTATTCACAAGAAGAAATGTGATGAATTGTCAAGATCGACTACTTTTATGTGCAAAACCTGTCATTTGTCTCGCTTGTTTATCTTTCAGAGTGAGGAAGATTTATGTTGAACAAGCGCAGCCTCATCATCTTGCTCACCGCTATACAGTAGCTCCCAAGCAGACTAACCTTTCTTGAACTCAATTGAAGTGTCACGGTTTTGTATATTATTTTTTCACAGTGTTTATTTGCATCGGTGGCAATCTTTGATGCCCAAGGTATGTATTTGTCGCTCGCTTGTGCTTTATTATCATAGTGGCTAACTTTGATGCCCAAAGTGGATGTAATATGTCAGTAATTTCTTTATTGTATAGTCTAGGTTTTTCATTATTCATGATGCAGCGTTATTTTATCAGATATTTATCCCGTCTTCGCAGAAGAAACCAGCCAAACCATAAAATTACTGAGACATAATCGTATGCCATGCAATCACGATGTAGGTTGGGCCTCTAAATGTGTATCAGCTAACGGCCGCAAGAGAATTTCAATGAACCCCGCCCATGATTGTGCAAATCAAATCCCGGCTTTTAACAGACAAAATTGTCAGGTCCTTGTTTGGCCCAATCGATATCGCATAGCCGAAAGGTGTCGATGCAAACCGGCCGTAGTTAGCCCAACTATATGACGGCATTTAACAGTCCGAAATTAATATAGATCAAATGTTAAACGGGTCCTTAAGAGGCCAAAACTAATGTCGTGTCGAATGACTAAGGGCCTCTAGCAAGTGGGCCCAAAAGCATAGTGTCCATTGACGGGCCGAATCGATATGGGCCATAATTGAGCCCATAGCCCTTAAAGGGTCGATTCGATCCGGCCGTAATTTGGCTCAAAACGTGGTAGGCTTTAACGGCCGGATCTCGATAGGGCCACTATTAGTCTGAACGTGGCAGCCATTAATGGACCGGATCAAATATGGGTCAAGATTTGGCCCAAAACATGGCAACCAGCTAATGGGCCTCCTACTAGGGTCCTCAAATTCTTGTAGTGCCACAATGGCCGCCGCTAATGTTTGGTGAAATTCGGGCCTTTAGCCGGGCCTTATTATGATCCACAAGAATCTTGTGGGCTTTACCTGGTCGCCCATTATGGCACACAAAATTGTGGGTTTACTGGGTCGCCCATTATGGCCCGCAAAATTCTAGGGTCCGTTAGTTGGGCCAGCCCATTATGGTCCGAAAATTGTGGGCCTTTTAGTCGGCCACTTTTATGGTCCGCAAAATCTTGTAGGCCTTTAGTTGGGCCGACCCATTTAAACTTGATGGGCCGGTCCACGGTCAAAATATCATAGGCGTATCGCCCATTGATGAGTGACACCGTGCATAGCGACCGACACGCAGTCTCCTCCACCAACGATGATTTTACACGGAAAATCCCCATTGGTCGGGTCAGTTAACGGTTATCGGATCCAAAACCCGATCCGATAGCTTAACGACGTCGTCTACTTGGATGCCATATGTCGGTCACCTTGACGAAAAGCACTTCAGGACGCCTGATTTATCGTCATGGAAGTGGACACTTCCGTGATGATAATTTTGGTAATGTCATGGAACACTTCTACGACAAAGACGTATGACTATCTTGATTCGCCATAAATTTGTCATGGATGTACATGCATGACAAAAATGCGACCATCGTGACAAGCACGATCATCACGGAAGTGTATTTTTTTTGTAGTGATGATGTCTGGGTTGGTGCGACATACGCCAACGGGTGGCTTATCATGGTGGGGGCGAGTAGAACGTCACGCCAGTTCGAAACGGATGAGGCGAAGACATGCACGCCGTAATCTTACCTTGGGGCCTCCGAGGAGATAACACCCCTCCCCGCCGGGTCTCCGC